>CM057243.1:4750215-5010215 GCA_029931835.1 Etheostoma nigrum | reverse complement strand
GGGCATAAGTATACACCCCCCTATGTTAAAATACAGGGGGCATAAGTATACACCCCCCTATGTTAAATTCCCATAGAGGCAGATCTTTATTATTAAAGGCCAGTTATAACATGGATTCAGGATTCTATGCATCCTGATAAAGTTCCCTTGGCCGCAGGAATTAAAATACCCCCCCAATCATCACATTCACCATACATAGAGACTGGCATGCTTTTTTTAATTAAGGCATTCAGATCAATTTCCAAAAGATGTTTTTTTATTCCTCTTTTTAATCAACTTTAGCATGGGTGTGTAAAGTTTCTCAAGCCACTGTATATTTGGTACATGACTTGACAACAATTTGAATAATCTATTAATAATTTAAGGAATTAAGTTATCATGCAACAATGCCAAAGATTCTGTAGTTTTTGTTTCTCAAATGTGAGAATATGGGTTCTTTGGTTTGGACTGCTGGTTGGACGAAATCATTTTAGGATGTCATTTAGACCTTGATTGTGATATTTTTCTTTTAATTTTACTTTTTTCTGACATTTAATAGGTTTAACGATTGGATGAAGAGGGTAATTGATTTTAGCTCCAAAAATATTCATAGTAATGAATCTCCCTCAGCCACACAGGACATGACTTTAGTGACGCAGAATTTCAGAAGATCTGGAAATAACAGCTCAGCTGTTAAACCTGACAGAAACAAAGCCATCGCAGAACAATAGAAAATCATATTTCAGCTCGACTTAGAGGGATTACTGTGCTTAGTTAAGATAAGCTCCAAATATTCATGCATTAAGTCAACAGCTCTTCTATACAATACAGTCTTTTTTTTTGGTCTGAGATCCAACTGAAGAAGTTGGAGAACACCCATCATGCACGGTTAATGAGCAAATATGAAGAATGCAGTATATCACATAATGGGGCGGGGGGGGGGGGGGGTTGCAGTCTCAATGGTTGCAAGCGGAGACCTTTGGCTGACGCCAACGTTTTGCCGACTGATTAGGTCACAACGTCTCAGCCTCTGAGACTAAGCTACTATCGTTACCATGGCAACTACCAGCAACAGAGGGAGTATACATGCTGCTTCTTGTTTATACCTAGTATACCAGAATGTAGAGATATTTTGTTTTAATTTGATATAATTGTCTCTTTCAGACAAATTTTATAAGTTGTTTCAATGTTTCAAATTACTTTTTTAAACAAATTAAAGTTTGGAATGAATCCCAGGATACATATTATAGTTATATCACTGTCATGTGATATACAGATACTATAACTACAGCATATGAAGGAATCAACGCCTCTTTATTATCATAAAATATATTTTCTAACTGTATCCCACCCTTATCATTTCTGTTGCTATGAACGTGTCTAGTGCCAACAACTAAGAGTTGAAATAATAATAAAATATTTAAAATAAAATACATAGTCCGACCAATAATCACTTATCTAATTACAATTAACAACATCAACAATTACCAGTTATACGCCTTAAGATCTTAGCTGATGTTAGCAATTAGTAACAATAAACAAAGAAGCAAACAAAAGAGACAATTAGACAATTATGTAATAGTTGTTACAGGCCTACTTACCGTGAAAAACAAATCCTGCAGGATCCTACCAGAACATTTCACTCACATTTCATTAAGACATTATGTTACATAATGCAGAAGCTCGCAGACTGGTTGATGAATGGAGCTTTTAGTGATGGAATGAATGGCAGTGGGACATCCTTACTCAGGAGGATGAAGTGGAATAGATGAGAGATGTGATGATGAATCACAGCTCAATGCATTGGGGCGTGGGGCGGGGGGATAATATGCACATGCTCCGTTCAGCCACATGGTGGCAGAGTGTATCTATGACCCATTTCGACCACTAGCAACAGCAACATGCTCTGTGAAGAGTTTTAAGTGCTCAGTGCAGCTCAGTGCATTGCGGTCCACTGAGTGCTGTCCATCTGATTTGATGGCTATGATGCAGGGGGATTATATATTTATTGTAGAATTGATAAATGTCACCTTTAAACCTGAGGAAAGCCTAATGCTTTATTCGGATCAGATTGCACACAATATTCTGTGTCTACAGTATTATGGTTTTCATTTTTTGCTGTCAATTAAGAAATCTGGTTGTTTCTGAGGTTTTCCCACCCTGACGGAAATCCGATTTGGGCCAATATTGAATACTTACAAGATGCTTTTTGCAATGGTTTTGAATAAAATGGACAAAAATGGACAACACATGAAGCCTCAGTGCTTCAAATATTATTTAGTCAGTGCATCGATTCATTAAAGTCAACAAGAAGCCCACAGATGCTGCCAGTCTTTGAACTTAACATGCTATGATTAGAGCTTTCATTAAAATCATCATCATTAGGTCCAATAGGTAATAATAATAAGGAGAAATAATTACAACATTAGCTTGTCGTAGCAATGTTGGTCCTGATGTGTTAACCACTGGCCCGTATTGGTCCACATTAAAATGGTCTCTCTCAAAATCAGTACCAATAACTGACCTTAATTTAAACATCTCGCATGCTGCCATTCCATGGCTGTTTATTAGACGATTAAATGATAATAGATACAAAATGAATTGATTCCCCAGAGCCTGGATCGCAATATTCGTATAAGTGTTCCCAGAAAATCTGACTATCCCACTTGAAAGAGAAAAATGGCTGATCCTGGCACCGACAGCGCTGAATGTTGTTAAAATACTTCTTATGACTGACATTGTTTCCGCTAGTTTTAGGATCTAAAAGACACCTATCGATGCGCATGTCTGGTTCCAGATGAATAATCTTTACCCGGAGCGTCTTAACGATGCAAAATTGCAAAGCGTTTTGGGGCCGACCACTTTAAACTTTCACAGGTACGGTGAGAAAGAATGGCGGGTGACTGGGTGACATTCCTGAGGTGGTGGAGGATGAGCTTTGTATACAGTACCTTCCACTTTGAAAGAAGCGAGCGACAGTTAAAGAGAAGAAGAAGAAGGGACAAAAGAGAAGAGCAGGAGATGAGAACAAATAGGAACACAGAGAGAAAGAGAAGAAAGAGAGAGAAAGAGCCACAAAAGCAGAGATAGCAATATATGCGAGATACGCTTAAGGAACAAAGACAGGAGAGGGAGAAGGCTCACACAATCACCAGTGCATAGTTTAAACATGAAGCATCAAGAACAGGAAATACACACACAATTCACATTTTATCTGCTGGACAAAAGGGTACAGGTACCTGCCTGTAACTCTGGCAGATCGAAGGGATAAATGGGGTTATGTGGTTAATGTGGAGCAAAAGAGCAAATAAAAAGGAACATACATCTCCGTTCATCAGCTTGCAGTCGTCCTCCATCTCATCAGCACTGTCCTCGTCCGACACGTCTCCCTCTTCTGCATTCTCATCGATGTTGGGGGGCAGTTTCTTCCCCTGGTGGAGAAACGACCAGGTCAGTTAGGGCTGAGCTAAAAAAAATTAAATAAAAAATCATAAAATCCAGCTTTGTTGCCCTGAGCACTTGCCACAGCCAACAAAGCTTTTCTGTAAACCGGGGGTTGATGCATCGATGGTTTAAGTGAAACCAAAACTATTGGATGCCCCCCCCCCGGTGACTTGCTGCAATATAGGCCATAAGCCCCGCCCCCTCCATGTTAGCGGCTCGGACATGGGCCAAACTAACAAGTCAAAGTACACGTCAAATACATTTTTCACAAAGCAGGTTTCTGTCATTTGGTGTAGCTCTGGTCATGCTGATGTATGTTCAAGTGTTCATTTCTCTGATGAGTGAGGTTTTTATTAGTTATTTGATGCTATAAAAACGGGGAGAAACGTCATGATTGACAGCTGTGATCGACATGGATTGTTTGGGAGTGTGTATGTGCAGGACACTGATTCTGCGGCTCCACAGCCCAATCACCACTGTGCAGGCTCTGGCTCCGAAACTGCAAGACGGCAGCGCCCGTATCCATGGAGATTTTAGCTTTACTTTAGCACTGTGGGAGGAGCAAATTTGCATTTCATAGAATGGCAAAGTTATGTCCCACCCTACTCAGCTTCTGGTTTTCTAACCCTGGTATTTTTACCCTAACCAATCTCACTCATGCCTAAACCAATCTAAGCAACAAAGGCAACGAGAACCTGCCAATCAGAGGCAGAGTAGGTCGGGATATTCCTTCGCCATCATAGGAAACACAAATTTGTGTAAGGAGGAAGTGAAGACGTGTCCATCTTAATATACAGTCAATGCTGCAAACGTACGGTATCAGCTGAGGGCGACATAGATGAGCGTAGCAACATTTTTATCAACACAGAGCTCCTCTCAGCTGCAAAGTGAAGCCGACTATCCAGAACTGCTCCTGACTCGCAGCCATTAACGTTATCTGTTCTCATCTGGGCTCAGGATATTGCTTTATAATAATACAGACACTGTGCCCAGATAATGAGCCAGCCTGCAGTCTGCAGTTATTAAACACATAAACAGCTTGTTATTCCCTCCTACAGTCAAGTTTTTTTTATTATCTTCACCCAAATATGTCATATTCAAACACTTTCTAATCACATCACTTCAATCAGCCCACTATCTCTTGCCTTTGAAGTCTGCTCCGTGAGGTTCAAACTCCAGGTAATAAAATGGTGAGCTGAAATAATCGCCTTGGGCCTTAGTCCTTTCACTCCTCTCTCCAAAGAGAGTAGGTCACTTTTTAAACACCCGGACTGTACTTTCAAGCCTTTTGACTACACACACCCACACTCTTGCGCTACCTTGACAAGGATCTTGCCCTTGAGGGTTTCTGGCGACGGCAGCCGTCCAGACTCATCGGCTTTGATGTCGGTCAGGTCCAGTTTGTCCCCCAGGATCTCAATCATGTACTGGGCCATCTTCTTTTGCTGAGGAACACTGCAGTGGTTCTCAATGGACAGGATGACTGGGTATCTGAGAGATAATCACAACAACAGACTGGAGTCACTTGGCTGAAAGATAAAGGAGGAAAAGAGGACACAGCTTTAAACCTGCAGTTTAGAATGTATGAAAGTCATCATTAAAGAGTGAGATGTTGAACCATGAGTACAGAAAACACACACTAAGAAACAATGATGCATTACAGTTGTGCACCCAGCAGGAATAAAGTGGAACACAAATTACTTGAATAAAAGGTCAAACATTCTCTAAAGAGGAACCAGATTTACATTTATTTGCTTAAAAGAAACATCTAACTCGCATGGACATTTTTACATTGTAATTTGGCAAGAACATTTTCCTATGTTTCATTTCCTAAATTTGTATTATTTATGTATTCATTGCAGTTGGATAATATTCAATGGCCCAATCCCAAAGTGAGCCCTGAGGACTGAGGACTAAAGTCTCACAGACCTAATTGATCTTAGGTGGTAAGTGAGTGAGTAAGTGAGATAAATGGGATTGAGACAACACTTCACCAGTTCGCATGTTACCGTGGCAACGTTTAATAGCAAAGATGTTGCTGACACTAGCCGGTTTGGGTATTTCCATTTTAAGTTTTCCGCTTTCCACACGTCCAAGGCCCAGGAGACGGCTGGCTGATTTAAAACATTTTAAACTCGTTTCACAAGCTGGACAACAGGTCCACTCCGTGGTCGTATGTCGTGCTGTTGTTTACCTTAGTAATTTCCATATTTCCCTATAGTCTGCCCCGGTAAACGTCACAACGCTTTGAACTGTGGGTAATTCCCGTGGGGAAGTCTGCATCGATGGAGATCGATCCAGACTTTGGGATTGAGTCAATTGCTGAACTGTCAAACTAAATGGTGTCAGTGTCTGAAGAGCACATTCTTAGTTTGATGAATAAAGCTCACAGACGGCTAGGAAATCAAAGTTCTTTAGCTCAGCAAACTGAATATTTGTGCAAACCATTATTTCTGGTTTCACTGGATTGTTTGAATTTCCTAGTGAGCTGATGGATGAACTAATAACTTATAATTAAGCTACTCACTTGGAGTGTCCCTAACTTATGTAAGAGTGAGGGGCTACTTTTTGTGTTTAAATGCTTTGTGAATCTCAGTTGTACTTTGGTTCGTTGTAAGCATTTCATCGTGCTTATGTTAGCATTAAGCTCAAGTACAGCCTCACAGAGCTGCTGGCTTGGCCTGTTAGTCTCGTTAGTAGTTAACTCGGCCAGTTGGTTTTGGGAATATCTCCCTTAGTGTTTGTCACTGTAATGAATCTGTATTTGACGTCTCTGTCTCTCTTATGGGGGGGGGGCAAATTCTCTGGGCGTGCAAAGCAGAGAAAGGGGCGGTAACCTTGCCCCCTTATGACATCATAAGGGGACGATTCCAGATCGGCCCATCTGAGCTCTCATTGTCTCAAAGGCAGAGCAGGATACCCAAGGCTCGGTTTACACCTATCACCATAGGCAGGCTGGGGGAACTCATTAATGTTAAAAAAACTTACGAAGTGACATTTTAATGTCATGGGACCTTAAAGTATCAGTTAAAATGTTGACTTTAAAGATCTTAGACGAGTAGATGTACATGTCAGGATCATTCAGTAAACATCTTGTGACATGGACGTGTCACTTGCGACTGTGACTAAGTCATTAGGATTAGAGCAGAGATCTTCAACAAGGGGGTCCTCAGAGTTACTGCAGGGGGGGCCACCAAATAATATTCTTTTAATTATAGAAAAATACTTTGTACATCTGTAACGTGAGACAGGTGCGTCAGATGGGGATAATTAAGTCAAAACATGCAAAGAAACTTCAGCACACTGTCTTAACTCGTTTCTTTGCAACTTTTCAAAGTTCTTTTCAAAAATTGAAATGTCTTAACATGAATCCAACAAATTATTAGCAAATATAAAGCGGCCTATTTGTGAAAAAACGCACATCGATGATAGGCTTACTGGCCTATGGTCACTATAGCTATGGTCACCTAGTTGATCCTAAGGATTCACTGAGCAGCATGAAAACAGGATTTATAAAATCATACCAACAATTATTTAATAGCTCAGTATTCTATGCACTAAAAAGGTATGTATAAAGGCTTTAGGCTGCCTATGTAGGCTCAGTTTTATATGCAACTTCAGTTTATGCAATACATGTAGAAGGGCATCCTTGATCCGTGTCTCTTTCAGTTAAGAGGTCCTTGGCTTAAAAAAACGTTGAAGACCCCTGGTTTAGAGCCACTTTAAAATAAAATTCTTCCTTCTGCAGAGGACACCTCAAATATCCTCTGCAAGAGGACACTTCAGTGCTCGTAATATGACACTTCAGCACTCGAAAAGATAAGATGTCCCCTGCAAGACATATCAAGTGTTGGTATCACCTGTATATAAAAAAAGACCCCATCTAACATGAATTCTCTTTAATCTGCAGATGAACATTTAATAAATCAGAATGTCTGGATAAACATTTCAATCAAATTATTCAATATTTTCTGTTTGCGTGATGCATCAGTGGTCCAGCAATGAAAACCAGCAGCTGACTCATTCATAACATATTGGCTGTAAGCATTGTCAGTCTGAGTTTTGTCCCTGTCAGTCCTCTGCGGAGCCTGCTTTTACACAGCGCCCTGGAAAATCTGACGGCTCTTTGACGTTGAATGCAGCTTTTCACCCTGTCCCTTTTGACTCATCTGTGAAAAATATAGTCTCCACAATATTGCTTTCAAAAAACACACAGTGAGAGTGAATATGCGCACGAAGAGAGTGCTTTTCTTTCATTTTTCTCGAGGAGACAGGATTTAAAAATAGACATTTTCTCTGCCAACACCAGACTCCATGCACGTGAGTGAGATTATCACCTCTGATGCGGATTCTGTGTATGCTTTAATTTTTCTCTGTGTGTGTTATGTCTCTGTAAAAAACACAGTTGATTAAATCTATTTCATAAATAAGTAAGAGTAAGAGTACAGATGTAAGAGGAGTAAGATGTTATGTTGGATTATATGTATGTATCAGTATATGGTCGGTGCATTCAGATGGGTGACAAATCAAAGGAAAAACAAATAAATGATTCAAGAAAGATAAGAAGTGCAGCTTTCACACAGGTCAAGAGAGCTCACTGAGTGATTTGATGAGAATGATGTCTGTCATATTTATCTCCTTTCAGAAATTTTGGGAATGGCGCCATGGATAGACTGCTATTTAGTGGGAATGGGAGGTGGTTTTGCAGCTCGGTGCAACCTGCTGAAAACAGCTCTATGTTATGCAGTTGTAGAGCGTTAACGCAAAGCAAGAGGACAGCAAACAACTAACAATTAACACAGTGGAAAAGGATTAGAACTTGGTGTGAAACAGACCCATAATCCCGACATCCCAGGTTGTCTATCCCTGGATCTACTGCCTGTATCCACCAAGTAAAATGTTAGAACATATATATAAAAAGAAAGGGTTGAATCATAAATATAGAAGAAAGCTGCAAGCAGCGACAATCGAGCTCTCGCACTTCCTCGCACGCAAGCAGTATGTTGACAGTAAATTCTCAGTCCTCAAAGAAGCATGTATTCTGATACACTTTGAGATCAAGCCTGTGGATTTATTCTATGAGCAAATGAAAAGATTTTTTACACGCATCACCTCACATGCCATCACCAAATAGTGACTAAACAACACCACGTACCACCCCATTAGGGACAGCCTTTACAGGCAGACAGTGCATCATCACGTTTCAAATGTAAAGAGGCTTTGAGACATATTAAACCCATCCGTCCCCTGCAATGGTATTCCTTTTAAGCCTCATTTCCCCACCCCATGGTTTTACAAACAGGCTGTGTAATGCAACGCTGAGATGTGTATAGCATACACTGCTTGGGTTATTTCTCACACACACACACACACACACGTTTCACTCTTATTATTTTGTCATTGTTCCTTTCATTTTTTATTGTATTCATTGGCTCAAATGCTCATATGTGTAGTTAGTAAGAAAACTCCAATAGATCACATAAAGTCACCATAAAGTGTAAGTGTAAGTGTGTGTGTATGTGTGTGTGTGTGTGTGTGTGTGTGTGTGTGTGTGTGTGTATAAACATACTCATTCTTGACGAAGGCGTACTTGTTGATAGTCTCGATGACGTCTTTGAAGAGGATCTTGGAGGTGAGGGTGTAGCCGTGGTGGACGATGGGCTCACTGTCCTGTCCGTCCCAACAGTCCACTGTGGACAGGAAAGACAGAGACGAGACAGTCATGGAGCAGCTAACTAACAATGAAAAGATCAGTTCAAACCGGTATTATAATAACCGGTTAAAACTGTCCTGGCCAAAAACAAATCCCATGTGCATCTGTGATTAGTTGAGTTGATATATATAGAAACTACATACTTATTACCTAAGACATTTTTATTTCCCACCAAACCAACTACCCTTTTAGAAAGTTTTTACAAGGGATTTGGAAAGATATAACATAAGATATAACTGTAGCGGCATGGATGTGTCACTGAAATAGCCCATTTGTACGACGTCCTGTTCTGTTATTTAACCCCTCACATGACTCTCACACTGCCTTCAAACCGACTGACCAGTCTGATCGCCGGTTACATGAAGGCCTCCTAATGGCTCTACCCCCATTCAAATTGAATGGGAGGACCTGTGTCCCTGATGGCCGACGCAGTCAGTGTGAAGTTGATTATGAGGTAGAATTCCTTAGTTTTATTGTCACTACAAGGGTTTTATCAGAGCCATCTCGTGTTTATTAAGTTATTAAGTATCTACCTTCCACTCCAGGCACTCCTACAGTTAAATGTCCCATGACATGGTGCTCTTTGGATGCTTTAATATATAGGCCTTAGTTGTCCCCTAATACCATATCTGAAGTCTCTTTCCCAAGCACTTTGCTCGTTTGAAAGCCATGATGTCTCTCTCTCTCTCATGGGTGGGTCAAAATTCTCTGGGCGGGCAAAGCAGAGAACGGGGAGGTAACCTTGCCCCTTATGAGGTCATAAGGGGCAAGGTTAGTTATAGATTCCAGATTGGCCCATCTGAGCTTTCCTTTTCTCAAAAGGCAGAGCAGGATACCCAGGGCTTGGTTTACACCTATCGCTAGTGATGGCCAAATGAAGCTTTGTGAACCAGTGTTTTTATTTTCTGAGCCCACTAGATGGTGCTCTTAGTTTCAAGAGAAAGGCCTAAGGCATTGCAATTCAGTATATTCTCAACCAATTGTTGAACAGAGAGCGCCATCTAGTGGGCTCAGAAAATAAGGACACCGGTTCACGAAGCTTCATTTGGCCATCACTACCCATCGCGGTTTCTAGCGACTGGGGGACCATAGGGCTATGGGATGTGCTGTTGTACAGCTGGTGGAATATCAAACACTTATCTGAATCGCCACGGCGTCTCCAGATTGCAGCGCAGCTTCAATCCAAAAATATTAGCAGTGCTACTTGCTTTAAAAATAAATAAATAAATAAATAAATTTGCTATTGTTTAGCCCTACCTTAAACTGTGCCTGCATACTGTCAGTGTACACAGTAAGAGTATACTGTAAGCGCGTCCACATGTCCATACTGACCTTCTACACAGCGACAGCCGGCCTGCAGCACCCAGGCGTACATGTCCACCCTGGACTGTGACATCAGCTGGTCACCCATCAGGTAGGTGTTGTGTGAGGAGGCGATGAAGTAGTTGCACAGCGGCTGCTTCATGTCATGGTTCACGTTGTAGTGCTCCGAGTTGAAGATGTCTCCCGCTGGGCTGCGCATGTAGTTCGTAATACCTGTAAAAGGTTAAAAACCTTTATGAAACTTCACTATGTAACTTATTAAGTGTAGCTCTGACAAAGCGGTCCACTGTGGAGTCAAAGAGAATGTCTTTTTAAATTCATATGGAAAAACGATGTCCGGTTTCAATTAGAAATATAACTATTTCAACCAGACATTGATTTGATCTTTGCTTTTAGCTAAATTAATCCTATATTTCACACACATTTCTTAATTATTTGAGATGTAAACTTCAAGGGTAATGAAATTCATTATTTTTAACAAAGAAACACAAATCTCACACAAAGGCACTAATTTATTATATAACAAAAGCATCTGCTAAATGAATGAAATATTCAGAGAATGATTAAAAAAAAGCAGATTCTTCAAAGCTTAAGACCACTGGGCGCCTTAGACGGACACAGCAGGCTGGAAAAAAGATTCTGACATGCTGGGAAATATTTTAAAAAAACACCCCCACTGTTATTCAGTGCTAAAAAAAAACTTATTTTAATAGCGGTATACATTAACAGAGTATTTAATAAAACGGAAAACTTCCATGACACTAGAGGAAACTACCAGCATTCAGTTTATTTTGAACACAAGAGAACTTGATGGTGAAGAAAAAGCTCCAAAAATCTCAGAAAGGCAGCACAACTTTGAATAAGGCAAGCAAAATGTCAGAAATATTAACAAAAGCGTCGGAAATAGAGATTAAAAACTTCTAAAACTTCGACAAAAACGTAAAAAAAAAGGTGTCAAAAAAAAAGTTACAAAAACATCAAAAACATTAACACTTTTAAAACATTTTCTTTAAGGAGGACCCCTAAACCGTCCGCCATATACGTGTACCCAAGTCCTTCACAAACCTCGGGAAAACACAGGGTAGTTTGAGATCTACACTTTTGAGCAAAATAGAAATATTGAATGTCAAACACTTCATTCTCTGCATTCTGGTGATTTTTTTTTGCAACATTTTGTGCCTTTTCTGCATCAAGTTATGGTGCAAATGTATTTAATTATGTAAAGGAAATACTAGTTTTGGGGGGGGGGGGGTTGCACTGGCTATTTTTTAATGATACACTGTAAGTTTGGCCTATGCTAGAAGAAACTACCAGTGTTGGGTTTAGTTGTAATCTTTTTGTCTGTCTGTAACTGATGTGCATTGTTCCAGACGTCTCTCTCTTGTGAATTAGACCCTGTCACTCTGTGAGATTACCTGTGTAAACACAGGTTATAAAAAATTTAAAAAAGAACACAAGAGAGCTTAATGGTAAAAAACTGAAGTTAAAGGGGACTTACCATCAATTCCCAAAACTCCCTGCTTCTGGTTCTCAGAGCACGGCTCAAATTTGTTGATAATCTCCAGGCAATGGTCCTTGGTCACGTTGGTCATCTACAAAATGACATCAATTCATGTCAAGCAACAACGCAATGTATATGCAACATAATAATAATAATACATTACAATTCCCTTGGAAGAATTAGGGGGACTTAATGGGTAAATTTCAGCTCTAGCCACTGAAAAGAAATAAGAGGAGAAATCAGGCCAATTACAACAGCTGGTCAATCTGACGGCATGTTGCCTGAGCTCATTAATATTCATGAGCTCGCCCAGTTGCGCCGGGTAAAGGACGCTGATAGTCAGGCTCTCATTGGCTAGCCGTTAGCCAATCAGAGTCAAGCAGCTTAGCATATTGAATATTAATGACAACTGGCCCACTTGAGTCTTCCTGCAGGCTTTCTATGCCACGCTAAAATGGCTTGAAACAAGGTAACCCCGGCATTTTTTCCACAAATTTTTTTTTTAAAGAGTCCATGGTAGAATTGCAGACATTACTACAAAGTCATGAATTGTGTGTGGCACGGCACCTTTAAGTAAAAGTACTAATATGTAAGTAGTCCTGCATTGAAAATGTTAGTTGTGTAAAAATATGCAAGTATCATCATGAAATTGTACTTAAATTATTAAAAGTAAAAGTACTCGATGCAGAAAAATCCTCCAAACAGTTGTGTGTTTAATGGTCTAATCATTTCAACTGGACTTGTGGGCCGTTATGTTGTTGAGTAGTTTAATTTAGAAGAAAACATCAGATTGTATAAACTACGTGTTTTGTGTGCAAAAATCTCAATTTTTACAGTAACTTTTAATTAAAGGTGTAAGATGAATGCAGTGGAGTAAAAAGTTAAATATTTCTCTGAAATATGGCAGAGGAGAAGTAGAAAGAGGCTTGAAAAGAAAAGACTCAGGTAAAGTACAAATACCTCAAATTTCTACTTAAGTAGAGTAATTGACTAAATGTACTTGGTTACCTTCCGACACGGCATTAAACTAAGAACATGGATCAGAAAATGTGAAGATGTTAAAGAGATTCAAACTAGAGTGAATAGTAAAATAGTGAAATCATGCTGAAAGTGCTTCATGTTGTTTTTGTTATTTAAAGTGCAAATTGCTCGTGACTAAAAAACAGTCCTTGAACCTGGAGGTGCGTGTTATGGCGGATCTATAACTCCTCCCAGAGGGCAACAGTTCAAAGAGGAGAGCAAATACATTAAGATACATTATTTCCACAGGGTTATTTTCATTTTTAGAAAATATGTTTCCAGCCCACTCCTAAAGTACTTAGCTGTGTAAAAGAGTGGCGTCCACTACCACCCATCTCAACCCTATCTGGATAAGAGAAAGCTGTGTGGAGAGCCAATCCCGACACTCGGCGGAGGATGGCCCATTTACCTTATCACTGTGGGTTGGCACCAAAAAAGCTTGACGGGCAGCAGAGAGCTCAGAGGCTGCTGCCGGCTCTCAACGCTGACACACGCACTGCACAAACACACACACACACGCGCACGCGCACACGCACACGCACACACACACACACACACACACACACACACACACACACACACACACACACACACACACACACACACACACACACACACACACACACACACACACACGCAGAGCTTTTCTCCATTTCAACTAACATGTGAGAAAGCATAGACCTCATGTTGCTGAAATCCTTTACTTTAATTTCCTTTTATTTTGGAGAGTTATGTAAACGCATACATGGCGTTAACTATTGGGTGTTTAAATTATTCATTGCAGCGAAGCATAGGGATGCGGACGATTCTGCATCGATTTAGTGACAGACCATATTCAATATTTGCCTGCTGATTGCTTGTTGATTTTCCGGTGGCTACTTTTTAAAATTATATTAATAAATTAATTTAAAATCCATTATCGGCGGTGTTCAGAATCCGCAACGTTCAGGAAGTGTTTTTTTTTTATAAGCAGATGCAATAAAAAGGGGAGTTAATTTATCTGACTGTTTGAATTTGTTGATAAAAACCATGTGTCGTAATCTATAATAATATCGAGGAGGTGACGCATCGTGATGCATAAGGATATCGAATCAGATCAATTTGTTGACAGGATAGTCGTAATCGAATCGTGAGACAACATGGCATCATGACACCAAGTGGCGTGTTATCTGTACGCTTTTTGAGCTATCCGCGTGTATGTCTACGCTGTATACAGCGAGCGTACACATGCACGCCACTTTGTGTTATCGTGAGAAGAACGTGTTATCGTGCAAAGAACGCAAAACAAGGGAACGTAACACACGGTCAAACGCGGGACGCGATCCCCGGTCTCCAGTCCTGTGTTCGACCCATCTTCCACCAGGGGTGGAAATCACCAGACGCCTTCCGATATCATCACGATACTTATGCCACGATACAATATTATTGCGATTTTAAACATATTGCAATATTCTGCGATATATTGCAATTTATAACCTTTTTACAAAATTCAGATTTTTCCCAATTTCAAATGAAGTCCACAAAAGGAAACTTAGTCAACGTCTGTTTTATCTAAAAAGAAACATTTCTCTGTTTGTTCATATCACTTCAATTTTATTGCTGAAAAATGGGACAAACTGACCAACACGCATATAATAAAACATCCAAACTTGGCGCCTGTGTATCAATACAGTATTGCCACTGAAAATATTACAATACTATGCTGTATCCATTTTTCCCCCACCCCTATCCTCCACCCCGACCAACGTCCCCTCGTGGATTTGCGTCCTTTCCTACTACTCGTTATGGCGTAAATTAACATGCAATCGTAAGGGTAATGTTAGTCAATGGATGCCAAAACAAGTATGCGTGTCATACATACGCCATTTCATGAGATCAGTGAGTGCGTGAGACCTGTGAAGATTTTCACCCTTAGTGTTCACTAGCATTTTTAGTGGATTTTTAGTAGCAGTTATTATATTATCATAATTATTACTTGTGAAAACACTATAATCATACATAACTTTCTAAAGCCCTGAAGTACTAAATTGCTCTTGACACAAGTCAGTGCTGTGGAGTATGACGTGGTCCAGATGTACAGTCATGTCCCTGCCCTGCCGCCATCTCCGCTATCTATTTTGCAAGGGCACCGTCGCGGCATTTGCCCAGGACCGTTGGGATTGGTTTAAAGAAATACAAACAACCCAAAGGGCTTTTTCCCCCCTATCTTAGAATAGATAAGTAGATAAGCCAGAGGTAGGCAACCTGTGGCTCTGTAGCCCCCTCTCCAGTTGGTCCCTGTGGCTTTGACAAAACATATATCATCACATTTGTATATTATCACAGCCAAAAGTGATTATTGTATTCCTCATGTACATCCAGAAATGTGTGTCTTCATACATCTACAGCCTGGTGTTATCCTCTAAATTTTGCAAAACCAACATAGCAGTCTTGGGTTTCCATAGATCAGCAATAGATTCCAAATCCCAAAAATTGAAAAGTCTCAGAGGAAGATAGAGAATTATTTATTAGTGCAAGGACAGATATATACGCTTTCATTGCCAATGCTGCTGGCTTACTGGTATCTCGCCTGCTTGATCTGCAGGCGAGATACTGTATTAGCGAACAACAAAAAGTTGTATTGAAAGACACTCCTAGGACAAGCATGCTGCATTTGTTGAAAAGGTATCCAGCTGGCAGATGAGAGGAAGAGAAAGCAGAACTGAATTTAATTTCCAAACTCCCCTACTGCTGCTAGTTTTGTGTCATCTCAAGAGACGGCAAGTCTTGACAAGGCGTGGAAAAATTCATTCATATATCATCGATGGGCAACAATGATTATAGAGTGGGCCACGAATATTTGATCCTCACTACCTGAAGGCCAGATTGTGACTGTGCACTTCTACCAGTGGGACACTGTAACCCTTTTAGTTCCATGCCAAGCTACTAAATTAATGAAAACAAATAAATATGTACCGGTAATTAAAGTTTATTTAGCCACCATCTCTATTTGTCATATTCAAATGCATTTAGTAATGGTTTTATTCATTTAATGAACACAGCACCAATCAGTGCAATGACTAAAATCATCTTTCAATAAGAGGTACAACTATTTTCTGATTTTTTTGTTTCCAGGCACACTAGGCACATTTTTCCGTAAAAAAGATAATCGGTTTCCCATCTTGCCTGGAAGACACAATCCTCTGGGTCCGGTTTTCTTTTTTGGCCGCTCACGTCTCTCTTCCCACCGTTGCCGGTCAAGACCTGACGAGGTTGCAGTTGCTTGGCAACAAACCTTTTTCCTTTCGAGGGAGCGCCCTCTAACGGCGGACAGTATAATTAAAAATTGGAAAGTAATGGGTCCCTTGCTCCCAATACCTGTGAAACCAACAATTGGATATTTGAAAAGTGATTTGCAGTGAGGATGCGGGCGGGGGGCCATGAGTTGACCATCCCTTGTCTATATCGATGAAATTCAATTTGATATTAAGTTTGTGCATTATTAATAAAGTAACAGGACTTATTATTCATATATTAGACATTAGACATTCAATAATATGGAAAGATGGTAAGGTATAAAGACCAATGTAAGGAAGGTGTTAGGTGGTCCATCTTCATGGTGTTCTCTTCACTTGTGAAACCAAACCTTCCTCCTTGGGAACATATTTTAGGTTTAGACTGCGTGAGAACAGATACTATTGTTGTTGAACACATTTCAGTCTCTTATCAGTTCGAAATGGATTCAGTAAGACACACAGCTCACAGCCACAGTCTGAGCGGACACTCGAATACACAGCCAAGAGTGTTTCACATCGTCTTATTTCTTATTTGAGGCACAAAGAAACCGATACCAAAAAAAGTCTTTAGTTACTGAGACAACTCTGCTGTATCTTGGCATCACTTCAAAACAAATCACTTCACAAAACTGAACACTTAATACATTTGGGAAAAGAATTACAACCCACCGGAGCGGAGTGGACATCTAGCTTTCCAAACAGAACCCTCTGCTTTCAAAGTGACAGTTTCTACACATTAAATAGCCGGCTGGAGTCCAAATTAGCTGTAGGAAGAATACGAGCTGTTGGGCTCCTTTGCTACATTTTAGTTTCAGGCGATGGTATAATTAGCGAGGAGGTGCACGTCATCCACAAAGCCTCTACAAATGCAAGTCAAGTGCTGTGATGGTACAGTACGAATGCTAGCACCCCCGTAGTGCCCTCACTGTCTACATTTCCCTTAAATGAAGCACCACTTCCCACTGGCTACTGCGTTAAGCTTTTGACCACTCACCCTGCAGAAGCTCAAAACAAGGAGCCTTTTGGGTTTTCCAAACTGCAAAAGAGCAGCATGAACACACACTTCTGCCAATGTTTCTGAAGCTGCCCAGGGGGGGCTATTAAATTTGATTGCTTCAGTATTCAGAGAGCACCTCTTTAAGGTTTTGAGCATTAAATGGCCACTGGTTAGCCACTACTCTACAATTAAATTGGGATTATAGCAACAGAAATACCCATGTTCGGGAGGATAATGTCTGTTTTTTTCCTTAAAAAAGTTACCTTTTAATGAAGCAACTGTTTTGTATCTTGGATATGAATTACAAGACTGTTTTTAAATCACATTCTAAACAGTATACTCAACTTTTACAAAGGGAAAAAGAATGTTAACATTAAAGTTGCTCCAGGAAACAGCAGGAGCCCAGACCTGGTTAGCCTAGCTTAGCATAAAGACATAAAGTATTTACAAAGTATGAAAATGCAACAACCAACACATCTCAAGCTCACTGATTAACATGTTGAATGTTGCAAAGTAAAGAAATCTGAAGGTGTGGAGTTGATAAGAACTGCAATATATCCTGTATCCCATGTGCCATTATCATTATATCTGTGCATAATTTTTCATATAGGCAATTTTCAAAGTGCAATATAATAATTTAATAATGTCTAATTTATTGTATATTCTGTTTGCTATATATTGTACACTTGCTGTTGCAAACCGCAATTTCCCCACTGTGGGACAAATAAAGGTTTTTCTTTGCAATTGCAACTTGCAAATTGTGTGCAATGTAGTGACCAGACACGGAAGAAGACTGAGTGGAATAAAAAAGGCATTATTTCTGGTTCTGCAGCAGCAATTATTATGCTTTTTAAGGGAACCTATTGTGCTTTTCTGGATTTCTGTCATATCTATAATGTTAAAATGACAATTTTCATGCTAAAACGAGACCAGATCTTCAAATAAGGAGGTAAACATATTTCAGAGAAATGCCGGCGCCTGGTCCAGGCAGGCTATTGCAGTTTTTTTCAGGCTACTGCTGTGTTTACATAGGACATGCTGCATGCTAAGTCAGGGAAAGCTGTAATCTTGGCTGCCATTGTTGTTAATTTCTCCCAGATTTCGGGTCACACTACTGCTGAAACATATCCAGTTGGGTAGAATTTGGTTCAGAAGCTTTTATCCACAATTTTTGAAGGTGGAAAGAGCTCCTTCATTCCATCACAATCCACTACTAACTACAAGTAGCTACATGCTTACGCCAGGGAAACCTGTAATCTTGGCTGCCAATGTGGATAATTTCTCCCCAATTTCAGGTCACATTACTGCTCCTACTGCTACTATCCGGTTGGGTAGTATTTGGTTTAGAAGTCTATTGGTGTTATTTCACATTGGTGGTATTTTTCACTGTAAAAAGTCCTGTTCCATTGCAGTCAGGCTCAGGCTCGGCGTAATCTATACCGACAACAATTCATTTTCGCAATGGTTCAGGTGCTGCTGGAAATTCTTCTGGATGTCCATAATTTTCCGCAAAAAAATAAATAATAAAATCTTCATTTATGACGACTATGGTTAAGTGCTCCTCAGATCTCTGCAACAACCAAGATTAGCAGGTTTCCTTGGATCGGGGAGGCTCCAAAATCATGATTGCAGCGGTCGCCCTGGCCCTGCTACACATCCTGCGATGCCCTGCTATGCCGTGCAGTGCTCTGCTATGCCATGAACTACAACAAACTACCATTTCTAGTCACTGTTCTATTATCTTGCATTGTGACTGTTATTGCCACTCTTCATTTCAACCCCAACTGGCCCCGTCAAACACCGCCTACCAGAGAGCCTGGGTCTGTCCCAGGTTTCTTCATAAAAGGAGTTTTTCCTCCCCACTGTCACATTTGTTGCTTGCTCTGGAGGGAACTACTAGAACTGTTGGGTCCTTGTAAATTAGACCTACTCTCTTTACTCTTATGAATTGATACTATAAATAAAATGTAATTGAATTGCAAGGTAAATCCAGACAGCTACCTAGATAATCTGTTGCATGACTAAAACAACCTTAGACCCTACACATGTTCCACCAAAACAAGTTCCTTCCCCGAGGCTGTTTTGCAGAGGTACCGTTGCTCTGTCCGACACTTAGCGCCGCCCAATAATATTGTGAGCATGTTTATCTCCCTTCCCAGAATGTTGTGTGGACTAACCAGACCCTCCTCTGCAGTGCTGCGGAGGAAGGTCTGGCAATGCGAGACTAGGTTTGGAGAGCAACAACAGAGGAGATTCTAGAGAATAAGGGTCATGTGGAAGCACGCTGACCAATCAGAGATGACTGTGCTTCCTTCGGGAGGGGGGCTTAAGGAGACAGACTGAGGGTGACTACCGTTGCAGCAGCTATGGGCAGTAAGAGAAGAATTAAGTGTTTTGTTGAACATTAAAGAATGTAAACATGCTCTAGTAGAATCACAAAATACAAGTATGAATCTGAAAACAGTAAATAATAGGTGTCTTTTATGCTGTCTGTCCTGAGTGCAATGATAAATCAGCGGAGTAATGTTTCAATGTCAATCTTAGCACAAACTCAAACGCTAAAATGCAGATACCTTTTGCTCAGTCTCCAGGAAGCGGGCCAGGTCGTCTGTGTCAAGGTGGTCTTTGTGGTTGCTGTAGGTGAGCATGAGGAGGTACAGATCCCGACGGGTCGACATCATCTTGTAGAAGGAGCAGAACTCCTCAAAGTCCAACGTCCCCTGGTTATCATCTGTGTCCGCCTCCTACACACCGGGTACAAGGAACACTGTTGCTTAGTTTTCCCCAACAAGTCAAGACAAGTCAACTTTATTATCAATTCTGCAAGATGTGCCAGGCATACAGATACTTAGTTTCTCTCCAACCCAAGGCGCAATGAGGACACGTCCAACAATGTAAATGTAAAAGATAAGAAATACATACAAATAAAGATTACAACTATAAGTAATATGTAAAACATAAAAATATAGATAAGCAATATGTACAAATAACATAAAGAAAGTAAAATATATATATATATATATATACACACATACATTAATTCTAAATAGTGCAAATGGGTAGCTAAATCAAATCAAAAGTACAGAAAACTAAAGATATTGAAATATGCAATAGAAAAGGAAGAGTTCCTGAGTGTCTTCTTTTTCAAAATCTCCTACAACTACTACTGGCTAGAGCCCGACCGATAAAAGATTTTTAAGGCCGAAACTTATACAAATATTTAGTTATTTAAAAATCTGATATGCAGATATATCGGCCGATGTATACTTTAAAAATAAATCAAGAAACACGTTACAAACAAACAGATTTTCCTAACATTAGTTATTTGTAGTTATTTATGAGTTCTCAATAAAATAATATAATAATTTGTTTTATTGTCACAACAGAACATCAAAATATATTAAAGGTCTGATAAATAAAATATATAAAAATACAAACTTAAGATATGAAACTTAAAGTCCTTTGAACAAAAACACAATAACAAAAAAATAATCAGTGCTGCCAACAGGGACGTTGTAGAGCGTCCTCTGGGGGACAGACTATGCAACGGCATCACTATTAGGGGCGTTGTAGGGCGTCCTCTGGTGGACAGACTATGCAACACTATCACTAACAGGGACGTTGTAGAGCGTCCTCTGGTGGACAGACTATGCAACGCCATCACTAACAGGGACGTTGTAGAGCGTCCTCTGGTGGAAAGACTATGCAACGCCATCACTAACAGGGACGTTGTAGAGCGTCCTCTGGTGGACAGACTATGCAACGCCATCACTAACAGGGACGTTGTAGAGCGTCTTCTGGTGGACAGACTATACAACGCCATCACTAACAGGGACGTTGTAGAGCGTCTTCTGGTGGACAGACTATGCAACGCCATCACTAACAGGGACGTTGTAGAGCGTCCTCTGGTGGACAGACTATGCAACGCCATCACTAACAGGGACGTTGTAGAGCGTCCTCTGGTGGACAGACTATGCAACGCCATCACTAACAGGGACGTCTGGGACACCATTGTGTCTAGCTTACATCGTGTCCTTTTTGTTAATGTTTTGTCAACATTTTCCTTGATGCTGCCTTTCTTTAAAAACTAATTCACTTTATATACTGCACCGGAACTTTCATTCTTGTATTTTATCTGTTTTGAAATTTTTAATTTTTACTGAAGTTACATCGTTGAAAATTGAAACTGTATGACAATCTATGTAAGCATATAAAGAGAATTACAAAGTAAGATCAGTGGGACCGGCCCGTTCTGGGAACAGCAAAGATGGCGGGTGGATTACGTGTACAAAACAACAATTGAAACATTGCCCACACTAGCTTCCCATAATCTCGTATTTTATCTGTTTTTATTGTTTTCAACTGCTCTTTAATGTTTTGTGTAAAGCACTTTGAATTGCCGTGTTGTTGAAATGTGCTAATAAAGCTGCCTTGCCATTTCCTTACTAAAATAACAATTGAACCGTAACAGTAGTTTGATTCAATGTTGTTATTTGAAGATGACTTTTTTGGGCATTTTTAGGCCTTTATTGACAGGACAGCTGAAGACATGAAAGTGGATAATGTTAATTCATTATCATCTTTATGTACGTTCTTCCCTAACTGTTCAGCTCATATCACAATGATAGGTTTGAATGTCTAGTTGTAATGAGCTGAGACAATCTACAAAATAAGAGCCCCGCAGGGGACACACACCATGACCCGTGTAATCCTTGCCTCTTTTTGACTGAAGCGGTTTGCGACCGGCTCCATATGCCAAGCAGCACTGGAGGAAGCCACTCAATGGAGGGCGATGACGTCTGTGCCAGTTGGAGCTTGGCCTCCGAGCAGCTTAGAATACTACACACACTGGGCTTAGAGAGAGATACATAGATCGGACATGACTTTCTCCTTTTTTTTTTATTTGACTGGACACTTGACATTTTAAAAAGGAAGGAACTGTATCCCAGAGTTCCTCTACAAATTATGTGCAGCACTGGGTCCCCTGCTTGAAGATCTCCCCACCTTCCCACAGCTAAAGAATTTTATTTTTATAGGTTTATGGAGAGATCATGTGTAAATGTTAGGAGGCTTTGACACTGGGTAAAGAATAAAGTGAATGTACCAGGGACTAATGTGGGACTTGAAATTGAGTGATGGCTTGGGATGACTGAATGAATGTAAAATGGATGTGAAAACACAGAATTTCATAAAGACATGGATGAACAAAACACATAGATTAGACTGAATATAGATTTGTCACACCCTGACCATACAATTGATAAGGTGAGGATCACCGCCAATACTAATCCAGTGGATTGGATCAGTACATGTCTAGAAAGAAATCCACAGCTTTACAAGGGCTGGGTTAAAAAAAAAATCAATTAATCAATGAATTGCAATATAAATTTCCCCAATTGAGCGCTACCTTGAGGAGCCATGAAGTAGCAACAATGAGAGCAGGGACATTGTTTTACAGCACCTTATTTTATTAATTAAAATATTGATATTTGGCACCAGCTCACTGATTCTCGTATTGCACGAAGGAGGACAGCAATATATTGCTGAATCAATGTTTTGTCGCACCCTACCATCAGATACTTTTTTTCTGTCAATCTCCATCTTGTCTTGGCTCCTGAGGATTAGGGTTAGGATTACATTGATGCCATATTTCAAATGACTATTTAAAAGGACCCTAAATTTCTTTATGAATGAATAATGTATAGTAAATACAGGGGGCATATAGTATACACATCCCTAAGTTGAAATTCCCATAGAGGCAGGCACATTTTATTTTTAAATGTCAGTTATAACATGGATCCATGGATACTATGCATACTGATGAAATTCCCTTGGCCTTTGGAATTAAATACACCCCCACATCATCACATACCTTCACCATACCTAGAGATTGTCATGGGGAACTTTCCATAAGATCATCTCTCAATGCAAATCAAACCAGCTATTAAGCTAACTGAAATAACACCATGCCAATCTCTAGGTTTGGTGAAGGGTATGTGATGATATGGGGTTAGTTTAATTCCAAAGGCCAAGGGAACTTTATTAAGATGTTTTTTTTAATTCCTCTTTTTAATCAACTTTAGCATGGGTGTGTAAACCTTCTCAAACCACTGTAGTTGTAACCATGTTGTTTCACAAGTGTAGAAAAAGAGAAGATTGAATTTTCGCTCCAGTAACAGTAACCCTAGCTTCATTTTGCATTGAACAGAGGCACAAGTTGAACAAACAAGAGCGGTGGTGGTCGGTCAGAGGACTCAGCCAGCCCGTGCTGCACCTAACCAGAGCGCCATGGCACGGCCGCACCATGTTAACCACCATTGAATCGCCTAAAAAATAAAACAGGCTGCTGCAGTACGACCATACAGATCTCTACACACATCAGACTATTCGGTTAGAACCACATTGCTCTGTTCTCGGCTGAGATGGACAGCACAGCGCTGCAGTGTTTCAAAGGTTACACCGCATAAATTAGCCAACGGCTAGCGGACATTTAGGCGTGGTGGTTAGCTATGGTGGCTGTGGTGTTCCCAGCACGAGCTGCGCAAGCTATAATAGGACGTCACATGAGAGATTGCTGTCTCAAAGCTTAACCCTCGATCTTCCCATCGACCTGCAACTTCGAAATTTCAACATTGACGTTTTTCCTACACTTAATGTTTTTTTTCCATTTTTTTCCCATTTTTTTGTCACTTTTATGTTTTTGTAGTTTTTAAAAAAAAAAAAATTGTCACTTCTTCCGATGTTTTTTTCCCCTTCACATTTTTCAAATTTTTTTTGTCACTTTTCTTTAACAAGTTTTTGTCAGCTTTCCGATTTAATCTGTTCACTTTTTTCAGCGTTTAAAAAAAAAAAAGTTTTTGTTGATTTTTCCCCCTGTGTTTTTGAAGCGTTTTCCAACAGGATGATTAAAAACATCCCTAGATAGAAAAAGTGTTTGTCACACCAAGAGGAAGACAGTCATTTCCATTTGGAGATAAATGGCAGTACCGCTAATAATTACATAAATGAAATGTTTGGCTGCACTTCGTTGTTTATCATGGATAGGTTTACAACTGTTGCCAGGCAGTCTACTTTTCCTTGATTATTCACAGATTAGTTTGTTTGTATGCCCCCTGTAGTTTCTGAAAAACTGAAATGTGTTGAGTGTTGAGCATAAATGTCTCTGTGCATGCTCGTAGCGCACATCCATCCACGGAGGCCCACGCCTCGAGTATAACCGAGGCTTTAGCTAGCGGCACACAGACCAAAGACATTAGTACCCTCCACTTAGCGGTGTATTAAAGTGTTGGTGTCATTATTCTGAATACTCAAGTCAAACTTTGTCCGCTAACACATTCAGCCTCCCAACTGTCACCACCATGTTCTCTGCCTGACTCCGCAAACACACAGGAAGCCAAATGACTCAGAGACCCAAGACAAACACTTTGTATCACCAGACTCGGCTGTTGGTTTTGCATACATGTCACTTTGTAGACACCAAGTTGTGACTGAGTGACAGGCACAGATGCATACTGTACAGACAGTATTACTCAGAGCTATTAGAGAAAAGAGAGAGAGAGAGAGAGAGAGAGAGAGAGAGAGAGTGTGAGAGAGCAGGCAGCACTGTGTCGTGGCAAGGCTGCAGTGATACAGATTCATTTTGCTATTATATAATTTACAAATGTGTTGATTTGATGTCTATTAAAGACATTAATATATACCAAAACAAAGGAGGCAAGAAAACAAATAAAAAAAATAATATATCCTGATTCAACACAAATCTCTGGGAATTATTGAAAAAAAAGGGACGCTTCTTTTAAAAAGTACTGATTAGGGGTGTGCCGATGGACAATATCATCAAACTGCAATGACCTATCATGAGCCATCTTTCCTGAGTTATTAAACTATATTCTTCGGTGTATATTTGCACTGAAGAACATAGTTCAATAACTCAGGAAACATGACTCTTGACAGGTCATTGCTATCGCTCTGTTAAAGGCAAACGTTCCACTGTACTGTCGTTACGCAGATCACGGAGATCTGATTGAGTCTAGACTTTACGGCACTGTAGTTAAGTGAAAGTAGGGCAAGTTGTAATGTACTGCCCCTACCAGTGACAGGATGTGATACTGTCTATTTGCAGAGGGCATTTAAATGTATATCTGATCGTTTCAATGTTAACTGTCAGCCCATAGTAGTGGAAAAATAGTTTTCTACCGCCCCACCCCCCGACAATCATATCAACGTCCATCACCAATGTTTTACTGTACACATTTTAGTCTAGCCAATTTAGGGGACATTACCCAACCCTAGTACTGATCATCTGATTTTTTTTTAGTTTAAGAAATAAAGTCACACAACAACTTAGACAGGCTAAAGCAGATTTCTGAGGACAATGTAATTAGTGAGGAAATAGGACTACAAAGTTATGGAAGAGCACTGACAAGATACTTGGAAGGGAAAAAATCAGCAAATAGATATTTAAAACCTATGATGGATGGTTGTATCCAGGGTGATGACCAGATTACTGGGGAATGTTTTAATGAGTATTTCATAAATTCAGTACAAGAATGGAGTCAAAGTTTTTCAAAAACTCAACTCACACAAGCTTTAATCTGTGATGATTCTGCTTTCAAGATTTAGGTAATCTCACCGTTATCTAATAACAAAGCTAAAGACATGGTTGTGATACTGCTTTTTTAAAACACAAAACATCTATTATGATACATTTAGCCATGATTATAAACAAGTCTTTTAATGAAAACATCATTCCCAGTGTGCTTAAGCCTGCCATTATCAGCCCTGTGCATAAATCTGGGGATACTCAAGTGGTCTCCAACTATCGACCCATCAGTATTCTCCCAGCTGTTTCAAAGGTTATCGAAATGGTTGTGGAAGAAAAACTAATAGCACATCTCCACAAATGTCCAAAAATTGGATAAAATCCTACTTAAGAAATCCAAAACAATGTGTGAAAGTAAATGCAAGTCTCTTGAGTACCACAGGGATCAATTCTAGGGCCACTCCTCCTTTGCCTATATATTAATGACCTGCCTTCTGTCTGCAAGGGCAGACATTTTGTTACGTACGCTGATGACACCATTTTCTATACCCATGGGCAACAGACGTGGCCAAGAAATTATCAAGTGTCATGAGCAAGGTTAGGGACTGGTCACATGACTCATGCCTCACATTAAACTTTGAAAAAACTGTGACAATGTTCTTTACAAACAGGTGTAAACTTAAAACTTACCCTGAAATTTTAGTAAATGACCAATATATAAAACATGTAGAGACATTTAAATATCTGGGGGTAACTCTAGATTCAACACTCAGCTTTTAAAGGGCATGTTAAAAATGTGTGCAATTAACTTAAATTTAATATACGTTTTTAATGTATGTTTAGTACATTTTAGATACACAAGAAACTCACCACTGAAGCACGTAAAACAGTCATACAACCTTTACAATCTTTTTATAAAAACTGGCTCAAGATTCATGACAAAACTACTGGAAGCATTACAAGAAGGGACTGTAGCATCCCACAACATTTGGGAGTTTCTCTTTCTCATGTGAACCCATGAGGCAGTGGAATGCCCTTCCCATGGATTATCTCTTGTGTACAAATTCCCACACTTGCTCATGCCTAACAAAGTGTTGGTTGTTGAGTAAGCAAACGTGCAAATCTATAAGATACTGTACGAGTGTGTTTGTGTCTGTGTGTATCTGTGTATGAATGAGTGTCTAAAGTTGCATTGTACTCTAATGTGCCTAAGGTGCTGCTTCTGTTTGAGTGTGTGTGCTGGGAAGAGAGCGAGTAAGTGGGCTGCTGGCGCCCCTGTTTTTGCTAAACTGCTTGTTTTTAATTACCATGGACACCACGTCATCTATAATCCTGTTAAATTTCTTTTTAAAATTGTACCTGCCAATGGGACAACAGGTGGAAATTAGCAAGTGTTACTATAACCTGGCCCAAGACATATTTCCTCTTGTAGTTTATTGTTAATTTGTGCATTGTGCCTGTTTCAAATAAATCTATTTCCATTCCATACAGAAGAATCAGTGGAGACCAACACGGATAAGCTTATGAAAACACATCAACAGTTAACCTGCATTTTTATTCATACTTTGAAATGAAGAATTTCTTTTCAAAAGCACATCCTCGTATTCAGGACACATTTTAGCCCCAGGAGGATAAAGTAGCGGAAGCACAGCTGCAGCACGGAGTCTTTCTTTATTGGACAGAAAACATCAATCTAGCCTTATTCACGCTTATTCATTATGCATGAACCCAGCCACTTAAGTTGTTAGCAGACGTGTGCCCTATGTTACAGCTCGACAGCTAATATGGATTAATTCATCAGTTAAAAGTGCAGCTTCCCCTTGCTACAAAGTTTTTCCTCCACATCTGTTCTCCGCTGTGATAAATCACTGAGCAAAGAAAAGCCTACTTTTTTGCTGTCGAGCAATCACATCCAACCAATGGATGCAGACAACACATCACAAAACAAGGAAAGGTCAGGAGCATAATACTCTTCTTGTTGAATCATGTATGTGCATGTGGTTAACACTAGTTTAAACTTTGGGAGACAACTAGGCTAATATCCAATCACCATCTTAACATATTGTAAAGGCATTAATTCTCGTAGCTCTATCTATTAGCTCTATTAGGACATCATTGTTTCCTAATATAATGGAAGCTAAACAAATTCCACCAAAGAAAAACTTGGTCGATGAAAATTCTCGCTACTTTTGAAACAAATCGATTGGTCGATGGGGAAAAAAACAACACATTATCTTTATATGAACTAAATTGTCCACAGCGCACTGGGTGCCCTCTACCTGGTAGCGTTGTGTGTCCATTAAAGTGTTTTTCTCCTCAGGCCACTATAGGGTTTTATGGATTTGCAATTGCAGTGTTGCATATTGTATTATATATTGTAAGGGATGTTCAAAAAAGTTAAGCACTAAAGCTTCAAAACATTTTTTAGCTCATTTGACTGAATGAAATTATCTTGGGGCCAGTCACACACTGTTTAAAGGTCCCACGGCATACAAATTTCGAGTTTTTTTTAATTTTTTATTTTTTATTAATATCCGTTCCCCCAGTCTGCCTATGGTCCCCCAGTGGTTAGAAATGGTGATAGGTGTAAACCGAGCCCTGGGTATCCTGCTCTGCCTTTGAGTAAATTAAAGCTCAGATGGGCCAATCTGGAATCTAGCCCTTTATGAGGTCATAAGGGGCAAGGTTACCTCCCCTTTCTGTGCTTTGCCCGCCCAGAGAATTTGGCCCACCCATGAGAGAGAGACGTTATGGCTTTCAAACAAGCAAAGTGGCAGTTGGTTAAGGCCCCCCCACCACCTTAAAAGATTCAGACTCAGAAATGGCAAATACTAAGAAAAGCTCATTGTAGGACTGGCTCTAGTGGCTGGAATTCTGCACCAAGGCTGAATTTTAGGAAAGAGACTTCTGATACAGTATTAGGGGACCACTAGGGGTCTATATAAAAGACATTTCAGATACAGTATTAGGGGACCACTAAGGTCTATATAAAAGAGACTTCAGATACAGTATTAGGGGACCACTAAGGTCTATATAAAAGAGACTTCAGATACAGTATTAGGGGACCACTAAGGTCTATATAAAATAGACTTCAGATACAGTATTAGGGACCACTAAGGTCTATATAAAAGAGACTTCAGATACAGTATTAGGGGACCACTAAGGTCTATATACAGTAAAAGCATCCGAAGAGCACCATGCCATGGGACCTTTAAAATGCAGGAAGGTTAAAGGTCAGTCAGCAACAACTGAGACGTTTAGTATTTCCACTCTGCTTGTGTTTCTAAGTTCCTCCTGTTCCTGGATCATAAAATCCGTTTAATGCACCCATTGAGGATAAAAACAACTTCCGATAATTTGGACTAAATTACATCCAAGACAATAACAGCATGTCAAAGTGAGTGCAGGCAATTCCATCAGGTTGCTAATATCTCCCTGCAGGTTTTATTTGTTCATCCTTGAGCAGCAGTTGCCTGCTGACTGACTCACGTTGGATGCTTTTATTCAGTTTTGGTGAAACCGAACTGATGATTGTTCCAGTTGACTCATATTTCTCTCATTACATTTCTTTGGACTGAATAACATTTCATAACTGGTTGTGTTATGTTACTCATAGACTGAGATATGGACTCTTGTGCACACATTTTCTCAGTTGGATCTGTTGTTAATCTATAGGTATCTGTAAGGATGAATAGATGCTCCACCTTACATTGTTTTTATTCTATTTTCTTTCTTCCTATCTCATTTGTTTGAGATTTATGTGATTTGGTTGCTGTTACACTGGATCAATAAACTACCCTGTCTGTCTATCTGAGTTTGTGGTGCTGTTGAATTGCACTGTGTTGTGCTGATATTTTGTCTACCCTCATTGACATAAATGCCTTGGAGAAAGAGAAAAGTATTGGAAACAGTATGGGCAAACTCTGCATTTTACAGGACTAATAAGTAAAGTATCCTCATTAATATGCAAACATTTGAGGCAATGTGCTCTGAAATGGGTTCAGATTATCTTTGGTACTGGTGCATGCTGATTAGTTTACATCTTTAAAATGGGAAAGAGGTCCAGTCCACAGGTTTCTCCCTCTCTACTACGATGGTTCAGCCAAACAAAACTGGCCAGGGATTGTCAAACAAATCTACAGGGATGGCGCATAGACGCATACAGGGCCAGATTGGTCCCTGGTGTGTTTACCCTGAATTACACAAGAGGCCATCTGTGTCCCAGCAGCACCATATGGGTGACCGATAACAGGCCGCTGTACTTAGGGATGGGCAATCTGCTCTGCTGGAGGACGGCTAAGACAACACGCTTAACACGTTACCATGTTAATCTCTCCACTGTGGAAGTTAGTGGCTGGGCCGTGCGCTTGGCAACATCTGCAGCAGTAGCAGTCAGGTGTCTATACTGCTCAGTGCCACCCGCAAAAGTGACGCTTGTCTTGTTTTTACCTCTCGTGTGTGTGTGTGTGTGTGTGTGTGTGTGTGTGTGTGTGTGTGTGTGTGTGTGTGTGTGTGTGTGTGTGTGTGTGTGTGTGGTGAGAGAGTGGCCATGGCTAAATGTGGTTCTGGGCACACCTACTGTAGTGGAACTAACCCTACCACAAAGGCAGATTCAAGTACATTGCCAGCTGTTCATACAGTGGGGAGAAGTATTTGATACACTGCTGATTTTGCAGGTTTTCCTACTTACAAAGCATGTAGAGGTTTGTAATTTTTAATCATAGGTAAACGGTGAGAGAAAGAATATACAGTAAAACAAAAATCCAGAAATTCACATTGTACGATTTTTAAATAATTAATTTGCATTTTAAAGCATGACATAAGTATTTGATACACCAGAAAAGCAGAATTTAATATTTGGTACAGAAACCTTTGTTTGCAATTTCAGAGATCATACGTTTCCTGTAGCTCTGGACCAGGTTTTCTCACACTGCAGCAGGGATTTTGGCTCACTCCTCCATACAGACCTTCTCCAGATCCTTTAGGTTTTGGTGCTATCGCTGGGCAATACGGACTTTCAGCTTCCTCCAAAGATTTTTCTATTGGGTCAAGTCTGGAGACTGTACTCATCCTTCTACTTCCTCCAAACACGGCGAGTGGAGTTTAGACCAAAAAGCTCTATTTTTTTCTCAGACCACATGACCTTCTACCATTCCTCTGGATCATCCAGATGGTCATTGGGCCTGGACATGCGCTGGCTTGAGCAGGGGGCCCTTATGTGCGCTGCAGGATTTTTACTCCATGACCGCGTAGTGTGTTACTAATGGGTTTATTTGAGACTGTGGTCCCAGCTCTCTTCAGGACATTGACCAGGTCGTGCCGTGTAGTTCTGGGCTGATCCATCACCTTTCTCATGATCAATGATGCCTTACGAGGTGAGATCTTGCATGGAGCCCCAGACCCAGGGACATTGACCGTCATCTTGAACTTCTTCCAGGTTGTAATAATTGCGCCAACAGTTTCTGCCTTCTCACCAAGCTGCTTGCAGATTGTCCTGTAGCCCATCCCAGCCTTGTGCAGGTCTACAATTGTATCCCTGACAGCTCTCTGTTCTTGGCCATTGTGGAGAGGTTGGAGTTTGTTTGATTGAGAGTGTGGACAGGTGTCTTTTATACAGGTAACAAGTTCAAACAGGTGCAGTTAATACAGGTAATGAGTGGAGAACAGGAGGGCTTCCTAAAGAACAACTAACAGGTCTGTGAGAGCCGGAATTGTTACTGGTTGGTAGGTGAGCAAATACATATGTCATGCAATAAAATGCAAATATTTAAACAAAAAATCATACAATGGGATTTTCTGGATTGTTGTTTTAGATTCCATCTCTCACAGGTGAAGTGTACCTATGATAAAAATGACAGACCTCTACATGCTTTGTAAGTAGGAAAACCTGCAAAATCAAAAATGTATGTATACATACACTACCGGTCAAAAGTTTGGGGTCACATAGAAATTCCCATTGCACTCCATTGTAGACAGAATGCCAGCTGAGATCAGTTGCATTGTTTTTTTAACCAGGGCAGTAATCAGATTACTTTATGTGCTTACATAATAGTAAAATGGTTCTCGAATCTTTTTATAGTTTTTTATTTTTAAATGATAGATTAGTACACAGAATGTGCCTTTGGAACATTGGATGAATGGTTGCTGATAATGGGCAATGTAGATATTGCATTAAAGATCAGCCCCCCCACCCAAATTAGCAGGTATTCTGTCTATAATGGAGTGGTATGGAAATGTATAAGTGACCCCAAACTTTTGACCGGTAGTGTATACTGTATATATAGTATGTCCACATACCATGCAGTCGAGAAAATGTACAGCCTTCTAAATGAAGGCTGAGTTTGAAGATGAGTGTGGTCCGGGCAAGGGTGCCAGGAAGTAGGGAATTTGCCATCGCCCCCCCTACTTTACACGCCTGGCCTGATCTGGAATCGCAGCTGGTGTGATCCCATCGCAAAATGGTTTCTAGTTCACAATCTGCCAGGTGAGGTAAGTACACACTGCAGTCTCAAATGACCTGCTAAGCTCGTTTACTGTCTTAATGAGCTGGCCTGCACTGTGTACTGCCAATTAGCGGTTGTATGGTTTGATGACATTTTTACAATTTATCATTTCCTATTAATGTTACAAGTTTTAATGTTAAGACAGCTTTCACATCTGTGAAGCATAGTGAGTAGATTGTAATGAACATTTTAATATACAAAAACTAAATCAACTTTTATACATACGGACCAAAGTATGGATACGTTGGAGAGGTGCCAGTTCACCTCCTGGGCACTGCCAAGGTGCTCTTGAGCAAGGCACCAAACCCCCAACTACTCGGGGCGCCTTTCCATGGGCAGCCCCCTCACTCTGACATCTCTCCTTTTTCGTGCATGTATAGGTACTATGTGTGTAATAACAACATAGTGAAAACACTGTACTTTCCCCTTGCAGGATTAATAAAGTATACATTATTATTATTAAAGACCCGACCTGACTGAAACCAACAGGTACTGCCATATTTCAGACACATAGTCGAATGGACAGCCCACTCTAGATTTTTGCTTGATTTTCTCCATTACTGACCATTGGGGTGCCATGGCAATGCAACCCATCATTTTGTCTTCCTACTCTGCATTATGCATTTACTTGGAACAAATAAAACCCATGGATGCAGACAACTGACACAGGCAGAGAGACAGACTGTTGGTATCTGTTGGGTTTTGGGGTAGCAGAACTCAAAACTTACAAACCAAAACGGCACACTGAAGGACTCTGACTGGCATCTGTGGATATATGAATAAAACTGACTTGACCTATTTCATAGCTGACAAATGTCACAAGCTGCCATTCAACGTAGCATGACCTTTGTAGAAATGTTTCCGCAGACTCTTTCCCCAGAGTTTCATCTATAAGAACTTTGTCTTCTGAGTGTAGAAAATAGAGGCAGAATTCCTGCGACGTCTGCTAACAACAACCATCACTTTGGGGTAGAAAACTGGCCGTTGCTTTGAGTTTGGGAGATATGGGAAATCAGGCAAACGTGTTTATGTCTGTTGTCATCACAGTAACTCTAACGTTGACTAGGTGGTCTGACTTTTCCACACGTTTCTGCTGTGCTTATTTTATATCCTGTGCTACTTTGCAGTCCGACTAGCTGTGAGATGTCACCATTGGGTAAACTCTGGCTGTAACTTTCTTTAGTCTGCGGCCCAATAGGTACGATCTCCAACCAAAACGTTCAAGCATCAATCATGCATTTTCAATGTATTCATTTTGGAATAACTCGCACCCGTTTCTTCAGCACAGTTAAATTGTATGTAGATGACACAGGGGTTTTCCTGAAAGTTATTGCATTGTGATTGGTTGTAAACTGTAATCGGGAGCTCTACAGCTTCATCAGTAACTTCTGTAGATTCTAAGGTGTTGATTCGAATAATGTTCTGTAAATGTTACGATTAACAATTTGTAAAGTTTGGTGAGGTAACAAAAAATAAGCCCATTTCAATGTGTTGCCTCTTCTACAGACACACTTCAATTTCATGTGCAAATATTAGAATCCAGATCCATCAGCTCCAAGTACATGTCCGCTGTGCAGATTTTTTGGGCTTTTACAGTGACGCGCTAGCATCTTGATTTAGTTGAAGGAACCATTCGTGACATTTGGTCAGTATGATTGTGAGACAGTAGCTATGTTTCCTTCCACACGTTTTTATCCGAATTAAGTGATATTGAATGAAAAATGCCTTTTGGAAACAGTCAAATTTGATGGAACTTTATGAATATTGACACAGTGGAAATACGTTCGGTCTCATTGCATTTTATCTTGATTGATATATTCGGCTTATGCGATAAACACTGATGGAAAATTTATTTGCTGAATAAATAATGAATTGCGATTAAGTTTTAGATCATTTTACGGTTGCAACCCGCCACAAAACGAAGAAGAAGTTTTAGTTCATTTCCGCCCAGTATTTCCGCTCTGTCTTCACACATGGCGGGTGTCAACAAAGACAGATGGAAGTGGACGGACGAGGAGACGAGAGACTTTCTGAATTTAATTTATCAGGAACTTGCGAAGGAAATGGCCGACAAAGGTTAGGACAAGCCGCGGGACGTCCTCCGGAGTCAATGGAAGACGCTCAGACAGAGAGACATGTCTTAAAAAATGTGCCGGAGGGACAATAAAACCCAAGTTGCATCTGCATCGTCATAGCGATGTGTTGATAGCGTTGTTGTTTTCTTATTAGAGCTTGATATGTCGCCATCAGCTGGAACATAAGCTCTATTACAACTTGTGCAATATTGATCATGTGTTGGTAGACGACACAATCAATTTTGTCTAGAAAAACTTTTTTTGCAAATGTTTTCCTGAATGTTGTGCGATTCAAATCAAATGCGAATTTTAGTAATTATTAATCATTATTTATTTATTTTTGTAGTCCAGTCGCATTTTCTTCAGTGGTTGCTGAAGCAAATCTAAACACTAGCTAAGTTTCCATCCACTTGTCAATTGAATTATCTGAAATTCGGTAAAAAAACACGGCTTTAAAGCAAAATAAAAACTGTGCGTAAGGACATCACATGCTGTTTTGCGATCAAATTGGTATATCAAATACTGTTTAGTAATTGAATCTGGAACGACATATTTCATAACAGGTTTTGCAGAGTAATTGAAACGGTCAGATAAATCTAGTGCAGTAAAAAAAGTTCAATATTTCCCTCCAGATTCAATTACTAAACAGTATTTGACATACCAATTTGATCGCAAAACAGCATGTGATGTCACGCACAGTTTTTATTTTGCTTTAAAGCCGTGTTTTTTTAATCAAAATTCAGATAATTCAATTGACAAGTGGATGGAAACTTAGCCAGTGTTTAGATTTGCTTCAGCAACCACTGAAGAAAATGCGACTGGACTACAAAAATAAATAAATAATGATTTAATAATTACTAAAATTCAAATACAAATACAATACAAATTCTCTTTTTTGTTTACAAACAAAAGTTACACCGTCAACTACCCCCTCTGAGGCCCGTGACGCGGCTCTGCCGTTGTTTGCGTACCTTGAACATCTGTTTGACCTTCTGTCGGGGCAGGTTGACGTTGAGTTTGTGCAGGAGCTGGAGCACCTCGCTGATGCTCAAGCTGCCGTCGCCGTTCTTATCGGCCTCGGTGAAGGTCTGCTTCAGCCACGTGATGACGCGGTGGGTTAAGGAAAGGCAGCATGAAGATTCAGGACACTTCCTCCTTAGTATTGTTGTAGCTTTTGGGGAAGAATCGCTGCTCTATGTTCTGTTGTTTTATCTTGTCTCATCCTGTTCTGCTTTGTTTTGTTGCTAATCTTTTTGTTTCTGTGCTGTGTCTCTGCTTCTGTTCGCTTTCTTTCTTGTTTTAATTGTATTTCTAAAAAGCCTTTTGTAACATTGACGAAAGATGACATACGTTTTTTTTTGGGCTAATTCTGGCATTTTTAACACATTCGTTATCATGCCTTTTATTAGTTTGCACCGTCCCCTTCTTAAGAAAACTGAATCAAAGAGTCTATATCCCGGGATTAACGAGCTCTGCCGGTCATGCTTTCAAATTAAACTCAACTTTTTTGTTGATTTCAGCCCTGTATAATGTTGATCATGAAACTCTAGACTATATGTATCAGACATTCTAGGTAGTCCCACCCTCAATTGGGATTGGGCATCGAGAATCCGTTCCAACAAGGAATCGTTTTAAAAGTTAGTTTTATTATTGGAATCATTTGAGAAATTTGGGTTTGAATCCGATTGTCAATTCCATATTATAAAACAACCCGATCCGACCAGACAGTCTGATTGGTCCACTAGACATTTAGAACGTGTTCAAATCAGCATGACCGCACACCCAGAGCCTTTTGTGCACACCTGGCGCACCACTTGCTGTGGGTAGGATTGCGAAAGATCCAGGACCCAGGTCTCCTAAGCCCCTTCACCCACAAGGGAAAATTAATATCTGTGCATGAGCAGTGATTGATCCGCAGTTATAACCCCGCCCCCCTCGACTGGTGCATCTGAACAGGGAGCGGTGGATTTTTGCACATTGCAGTACAGGCTATAGATGGTGCCAAAGGAGCCACCGTATTTCCAGGCGTTTGTTGTGTTGCAGCCACGGAGCGGCACTCTAAAGTTTGGCTCTTATTTTACATTAATAACCCCCCCGCGCTGTATATATATAAGTGAAGGATATTGGTCTCGGGTGCGTTGCCTCTTGGCCAGGCTGTCCTCATCGCTGATGCCTGCCATCAGATACTTGAGGCCTGTGATCCAGGTCCGTGCCTCTTCTCCAGTGCCGGATACAAGGTCCAGGGACTCCATGTGCTCTCCGTAGTAGAGGCTGAAGCAGCAGTTGGGGTCGAAGCAGCCCTCCGCGTAGCGCTGGAAGATCTCGGACTGCTTTCCTTCACACACCTCCCGGAGAGAGTCGATGGAGACTGTTGAGAGGAAACAGGAATTCAGCTAGTCAGTGGGGGAATAGAACAAAATATTTAGTACTGTACAAATCAGTGCAAAACTTTGACTTTACGTGATTATTTCAATGTTATGCAGTTGTTGTTTTTTTTACCTTTACTGAACTATATTTTGGAGGGAAATATTGAACTTTTTTACTGCACTAGATTTATCTGACAGTTTCATTTACTCTGCAAAACCTGTTATGAAATATGTCGTTCCAGATTCAATTACTAAACAGTATGCGGTATATTAAATTAGTTGCACCTAGACCAGCCACAACAGTAAAACACTGCGTAAGCCAATACTATAACTTTTTGACAGGAGAGCCACTTAATAAGTACTTTTACTTTTGATACTTTAAGTACATTTTTGCTTTTTACTTTCAAAGTAAAAGCCGCCTGATCCACAGTAAAAGTGCTGCACCGCTCAGAATTGCCTTCTAGCTCCGCTCTTTGAGTTCAAATTATTCAAACTCGCCGCTGACCTTTGACCCCAATGAAGAGGTCAAAGGTCAGCGGCAGCGCTTTGCCTCTCTGCGCTGCGCCCTACCACATCATGTGTAGGTGGTGTTAGTTATAATAGGAGATGTTGCTACCTCTGCATTAGCAAAATTTCTCAATACTACTTCCACCAGTGGTTTAAGTAGACCTCCAGGTTTCAAGCCTTGTGGACTTTCAAAAGGAGTTAGCCCACAGCACATATCCTGCTGTAGTCTTTAGCATTTTACTGGTTTTCAAGAATTTCCATGCTTTGGCAAAGATAGTGAGTTGTTGTGAGCATGGGGACAGTTTAATGAAAATTCTTTCATTCTATTTCAGGCTTTATGATACTAAGGATTAAAAATAGTCATCTCAACGAGCATTGCCCAGAGAGCTTTGTTTATTAAGATGCAACCTTTATGAGATGGTAATGACATCTTACAGGAATACACCACTTTGAGTCATTCATTAGTACCCCCCCCTCCCCCACGGCAGCACACGGATCAGTACGTCTGTTTCTTGTCGTTTTTGGAAATTTTACAGACCAGGTTCATTCCCCCAGAAAACTATATATCCATATATACCCAGAGGAGCTAACCATAACACAAATCTATCTCTGTCTCTAACATTATTGACATACACACTCATTCATAGTAACAAGGTGCCACACACACACACACACACAAAGATCTAGTGGTTTTGTGACAGCTGTATATTGGATGTCAAAGATGCCATCAACATTTCACTCGACATGCTGCTGCTGTGCTGTGTGTGAGTTCCCATGTGGCTGTCAGTGTTCTCCACAAACCCTGCCACTGCAGATACTTGTACACACGCTACTCCTTACTGCGGCACTTTTATACATAATGCAGGAGTGTACACCCGGTATCTGGTAGATAGGGATAACAACTACTACTACCGTCTAAATATTTGATGAGCTGCTGGCGGCAGTACTTGAGGACAATGTCTGTTGGTCAGTCTTCAGAGACCTTGAGTTAAGTACATTTACACAAATACAGAGGACATGGCCTCAGTGTTCTCAAGGGATGCTATAGCTCTTTTTCTGCATTGAGTATTTAAAGTTTATTTTGCTAATATTACTTTCAATTAAGCAACATTTTGAATGCAGGACTTTTACTTGTAAGAGATTTTATTATATAGGTATTACAAGGATCTGTGTGAACCATCACCTTATTGTGGTGGAGAGGTTTGTGTGTCCCTATGATCGTGAGGGCTGTGTTGTGCGCCTGGTTGGGTCTCCCATGGCAAAGTGGTCTCAGGTCTGTGCCAGTCATGGATTGGCTATAACAAACACCATGTTCGAACACAGGGATGCTCATGAGTGTACGTGGTACCAGAGCACCCTAGGCCGAAGGTTAGTGATCTATTTTATAATCATTTCATCTAATCTGAGGCCGTATGTTTTGGAGCTGTGAACCGATCACCATCTGGTGTTGAGTTGGGTCAGGTGGTGGGGAAAGACTCTGGACAGACCTTGTAAGTCCAAACGGGTAGTGTGCGTAAATTGGGAACATCTGGAGGAGCAGACTTTAAACTCTCACCTCTGGCGGAGCTTTTTGTGCATCCCTGCGGAGGCTGGGGGCATTGAACCAGACTGGACAATGTTCAAAGTTTCCATTGCTGAAGCTGCAGCGGGGAGCTATGGTCTCAGGTGCCTCAAGGGGCGGTAACCCACAAACACCCTGGTGGACACCGGTGGTGAGGGAAGCTGTCCGACTTAAGGAGTCTTTCCGAGATATGTTATTCCAGAAGACTCCGGAGGCAGTTGCAAAGGTACCAAAGGGCCCGAAGAGCTGCAGCCTCCGCCATGAAAGAGGCAAAGCAGCGGGTGTGGGAGACGTTCGGAGAAGACATGGAGAAAGACATTTTATCGTCAACAAGGTGCTTCTGGAAAACCGTTCGCCACCTCAAGAGGGGGGAGAGGGTAACCATCCAAGCTGTTTACAGTAAGGATGGGACGCTGGTGACCTCAACTGAGGAGGTAATAGGGCGGTGGAAGGAGCACTTTGAGGAACTTCTAAATCCAGCTAAGTAATGAGTTCTGAGTTTTATTGGTTTAATGTGCATACCTATTTTAGAGTTTCTGTCTTGATATTAGGTATTTTAAAAGGCCCTACGGACGGGCATTGTAAATTAGCTTGGGCTATAAATGCTGGGGTGTGTGGCATTGGTTTAGGTTTATACGTGTCCCTATACAAATGAACAACAATAAAATAACCAACAAAATAATAAAATGAACAAACTATCACTGTAAGTGCATTTTTGCATGGCTTGTTGGTTTTACTGTATGCTGGCTGGTTCTAGGATGTGTTTCGAGTTGCAATTTAAAATGGGGGAATTAATCTATTCCTAAGTATTCCAAGTATATATTGAATTCCAGATGGGAAAGCAGAGCGGCTGAATGCTCTACTCCTAATGGTGTTGAGATGGGCAGACATGCCATGTGGCGCGTCCGCTATATTTTTTTGGGCCAGAAAGGACAAATGTGATGCCAGACAAAGGACTCAGGAGCAGACCAGAAGCCTGCAGTGCTTTCTGTCAGTCTGTCCCAGTGGGCACTCTGTGATAAGCCTCTAAAAAGGTCAGAGAACATCAGACACCGTGCCAGGGAATATGCTGCAAAATAAGGCTGCAGTGTATTCCTCTCCGGTGACTGAGCCCTGTCATGGAATCAGATGACAAACACAGGGCGAGGCTGTCAGTTGGGATGTGACTAAAAGCTGGGAACTTGCATTTGTATAGCAAAACGAAAGCCTGACTCTGTCAATCTTGACCAAATGTCTACAAGTGGAGAGCCTAGATAAGAAAGCGTGTCATTACAACTGGAATTTCAGATTATGAGACATGTGTGGAGGGTGGATTAAGAGAAATAAAGTCATGCTGTGTGAGGACTGCCCCCGCTCTGGTTTGTGAAAGTAGCTTACATTACCTTTACACAAAACTGATAGCACTTCTCAAACATTATGAGCAGAAGAAAGATTGGATTGTAGCGTTTGTGTTCACGTTTTACTCATCCAACCGTAAAAGGTTTAAGAACCAGGATAAATTCCAGGATTTAGTTTCCAATGTCTTTATAGAAAGCCCCAAACCCCCTGTCATTTCCATTTAGTGGCACGTGTGTGTAAGACACTGTTTGGGCAGATTAAAGCTGATGAATAATTAAGTCCACTTAAGAAGCTTATTAAATCCAGGGCTACAGAGGAGGGAGAGCAACAGGAAACTGAGCCCCCCATGTCCCCATGAAACGCCCAGCCATACTAGGAGCTGCTGCTAAGAAGTCCCTTTTCTTCCTTTAATTCTAAAACACTGCAGGGAACTGTTTTGTTTGCTTGTTGCAGATATTATGCAGGGGAAATGCATGCCCAGTTGTAAAAAACAAAAACACATTCAGCCCTGAGGGAATGTTTGGGAGCAAGAATTAAATGAGCCAACTGCTAACCAGGTTCATGACAACACTTACGGTGTTACAGGCTCCAGGAGATGCAAGATGTCTTTACCTTGTTTTATATTTGCGAATAAATGATGGAAATATTCCTCTGTGACAAGCTGAAAATGCAGTATAAGTGCAGACAAGTCATACAATCAGCATAAAATGTCTACTTTTTGCTAACAAAACCCCTGAGTGCTACAAACTGAGGGTGGGGCTGTTTTCGAAACCGCTCCTTATCACGAAAACAGTGCGCTATATAGTGTGTTTGCCATTTTGTAGTGGCTTTCAAATTCTCCGATGTTAATTTGATTCACAAATAGTCCACTATAAAATACCCAAAATGCACAGCTAATTTGAGTGTACATACGATGTACCCTACATTTTACTCCCGTATCCCACAATGCAACACGGCCGTGTTTTCCTGGAGGAGAAGAAGAAGCGGAAGTCACCGCAAAAACTGAAAAGGAAAAATTAAGCGGGCTGTCACTTCTCGGTGTAAGTCGAGTGCAGATCAAAAAGGCTCAGGATGCTGCAAATCACTGCAAATCACTCCGGTCCTAAAACAGCTACACTGGCTTCCCATTTCTCACCGGATCACATACAAAATCCTGGTCCTTACCTACAAAGCCATACATCACCTTGCCCCGTCATACCTCACTGTCCTCCTCTCCCCCTACCAACCTTCACGGTCCCTCAGATCCACCTCAGCCGGTCTCCTCTACGTCCCCAAGTCAAAGCTCTGCAGTTTTGGGGACAGAGCCTTTTCCAGGGCAGCTCCCAGGCTCTGGAACTCCCTCCCCCATGAGATCCGCATCTCTGAGTCCCTCACCATTTTTCAGTCCCGTCTGAAGACCCATCTCTTCTGTTCTGCCTATCCTTAGCTTTTATTTATTTATTTATTTTTTTTTTTTTTATATATATTTTTTTAATTTATTTATTTTTTTTTTCTACTCTGTAAAGCGACTTTGAGCTTGGGAAAAGCGCTATACAAATTCAATTTATTATTATTATTATTAAATGTTGGTATAATATGAAAATGGCTGCTGGATTTGAGACAAAAATAATAATTTATTGAATGAATCAAATATGAACATGTCTGTCAGTGGCTTGTTGATCTTTACATTGTTAGTTCATTTCCTATCTTGCCCGGGACACACATTCATACGGTTTGATAAAGGACTTATTGGGCTTATTTTATCATTGCACTTACAATAACAATCGCGGTCTTCAGTTTAGGTCATCCTGTACATCTCATCTCCGGTTTTTCCCTGCATCCACCGTGTGCGCGTGTTTTTTTCATGAACAGTGCAACCCCTACCTCAGACCCACAAAAATGTGCAAAGTTGCACTACTTTGGACAGTCTTTGACTTTGAACAAACAAACAACATTTCCCGGATTTAAGGACGTTTCAGACAACCAGCTGCTTTGAATTACAGGAGTGAGACACACTTGACTGTAAGAGGGGAAAAAGACACTCACTCTTGGCCTTTTCATTCTTGCGCGACGGCCTCCAGCGGATGCAGGACTTGTGTTCGTCCAGATAGAAGAACCGCACCAGTCCCTTGGAGCCGCCGCGGAGCTTCACCATCTGGGTCCCCATCTGCATGGAAGTCATGCATTTCTCCACTGGAGACAGAAAGACAAGAAAAAGGTTGGAAAGTTGTCAAAAGGAGAAACCGCTGGAGTGTGCACTGCAACTGAGAATAAGTGTGTGTTACAGACAGTTTTCATTCAAGAGATTTTGTGTGTGTGTGTGTGTGTATTTCCACAAAATTCCCTCTGGGCTCTCAAGCTGAACACACTTATTTACTTCTACACTCACATGACCACAAAGCAAAGCAAAAGCATTAGATGTGGCCATCACTGCTGACAGGGTTTTGCTTGTCTCGTGGGAGGAAGAGAAAGAAGATAGATGACAGCCAAGAGGCAATTTCTCCACAAAAAGCCCTTTAATAAGATCTCTACTTCACACTGTAGACTATGCCAGAAAACACAAAATCAATAAAACCTCTTTAGATGCGTTCTATAGTAGCCCCATTTAACTGAAATCATTGTACACCTTCGAGGAATTACCCAACACAGTAACACTTTATACAGTGAGGAAAATAAGTATTTGAACACCCTGCTATTTTGCAAGTTCTCCCACTTAGAAATCATGGAGGGGTCTGAAATTATCATGTCAGGTGCATGTCCACTGTGAGAGACATAATCTAAAAAAGAAAATCCAGAACTCACAATGTATGCATGATTGTATGTATGTATAATGTATGATTTTTTTTACTATTTATATTAAATTTAACAAGGTATTGTTTGCAATGCTGTAATGATAGTGGATGGCTGCTAGCTGGCTGGGGGCTGACTGTGGATGTGTCCCCGGGCCAGGGCTGTAATGATAGTAGGTGGCTGCTAGCTGGCTGGGGGCTGAGTGTGGATGGGTCCCCGGGCCAGGGCTGTAATGATAGTGGATGGCTGCTAGCTCGCTGGGGGCTGACTGTGGATGGGTCCCCGGGCCGGGGCTGTAATGATAGTAGGTGGCTGCTAGCTGGCTGGGGGCTGAGCTGTGGATGTGTCCCCGGGCCAGGGCTGTAATGATAGTAGGTGGCTGCTAGCTGGCTGGGGGCTGAGTGTGGATGGGTCCCCGGGCCAGGGCTGTAATGATAGTGGATGGCTGCTAGCTCGCTGGGGGCTGACTGTGGATGGGTCCCCGGGCCGGGGCTGTAATGATAGTAGGTGGCTGCTAGCTGGCTGGGGGCTGAGTGTGGATGGGTCCCCGGGCCGGGGCTGTAATGATAGTAGATGGCTGCTAGCTCGCTGGTGGCTGAGTGTGGATGGGTCCCCGGGCCGGGGCTGTAATGATAGTAGATGGCTGCTAGCTCGCTGGGGGCTGAGTGTGGATGGGTCCCCGGGCCGGGGCTGTAATGATAGTGGATGGCTGCTAGCTGGCTGGGGGCTGACTGTGGATGTTGTCAGCTCTCATCCCGACTGAAGCCTTGCAGCACCGGGAGTCTGAGGCAGAAGACAGGGGTGTGCTAGCTAGCTAAAGTACCATAAGATTAGTCGTCTATCTATACGGTTTCCGTTATTGATGAATTTATGGGTTAGCCCAGAGTTGTTAACCTTGGTCAAAACAATCATACTAAAAATAACTGAGTGTGTTGAACGGTGTCGTAATCTTATATTACCACTTATGCCAAATTACAATATTCAAAATCTAAGACAATATCTAGTCTCATATCACAATATCAATATAATATCAATATATTGCCCAGCTCTAGGTTTAATCCAGCTACTAGCTAACGGTAACATAGCGTCCTATGCAGCGATGCTTCTAAAATTTAAAAAAAAAGTCAGGCACCAAAATTTTCTTTCTTATTCGATCTCATTACTACCGTTTACGTCGGAACCGTTGCCCCGTTGGCACAGTGTTTCGGTACCCAACCTTACTTATGGTTAATAAATACGTTGTAAAGCATAATTTACAATTAGTAAACATTATAAATCATTTGTTACAGTACATAGTAACAGTAAAATTACAAATAAATAAATCAAATTAACTATACATTTACACTTAATAAATTATTGTTATTGTGAAGTGTTACCCAACAAACAACACCTACTGTAAAGAATAATGGACATGCCTAAATAGGGAATGGTGCCTGTGAAAATGCAGCCAAGCCTCGTTGTGTCCTTGCTATTATTTTGGGGGAGAATTTGACAGTTCCTCCACAGGAAGCTAATGATGTGGACAGCCACATGCCCATGGGCTGCGGATACACTCTATGTGGCCATAATATCAATTATCAAATGTCTGTCCCATCCTGTCAAACTATTTCCCCGTAACATGCAGGGAATTAGGCCAACTCAGCACACACACATTTTTTAAACAAGGTTAGCAGATCACTGACACACATGGAGTTGAACATGTCTGCTGCTTTACACCACTCAGCTTTGAGATGGGACTCACTGGAAAGTTTCAAATAAAAGCTGGTATTAAAATAAGGAAACATTAAGGCCAGAGTATGACAACAACAACTACACGTTTCTGTTGAGTCAATTGAGAACCTGTTTATGGTAGAGACATCTACACATAATCACACAAAAATGGCCATTTGTGGTTAACCCAGTAAAATTTGAAAAAAAATGCCATAGTTGCTCCTTTACATCGAAAGAAGCCAGTTAAGGTGGCATGGGCATCTCTAGGGAGGTGTTCCAGCCCAGTCCAGCTGGGAGGAGGCCTCGGGGAAGACCCAGGACTAGGTGGAGGGATTATATCTCCAACCTGGCCTGGGAACTGTCGTGTTTTTGATGTGCCCTGATTTCTTTGTGTTACTAAAATAAGATTCCATGTAGGTCAAAACTCCAGCAATACCAGCAGAATAAAGAACAACTTTATTGCCAGACCCTTGGGCTTTATTCTACAAATCTTCTGACATCTACAGACTTTTATTCTTTCTCCTTGCACTTAAGAAGCAGGTGAAGTTGTGCCAGAAATCCCTAATCTAAATTAAGAGTCCAATTTATTAATACCAAAGGAATTTATGTTTTTAATTAGGCGGATGATCAACAAAGACAGTTCATACAAAGCACCAACAATGGCACCTTGTCAGTTTCAAATGTTGAGCGACAATAATGAGTTTAAACCTGGATCTCATTTTCACCAATGTGACCTGAATGCAACACCCCCAATAACTGCTGTGTGAGTAAGTAAACCAGCAGTGATGGATTGCTCTTATTGCGCATTGATTTGGCCCGGCTATGTGAAAGCCCATCCCCAGGGGATTGTTAATGTAGATCACTTCTGTTCTCCTAACCTCTGCTATCAAAGTCCTATCCTATTATATCAACAAAGTGCACAACTCAACCACACCACCACCAGGTCAATGGTAAGCTAATACTGTATATAGCAACACACCACTGGTTTCTTACAGTGTGCTCTGTGTGTCATCATTTTGGCTATAATAGGCTCATCTTAGCAAAGACAAAAATGGTGTAAAAGGTATCATGTTCAAGGACTACAAAACCACTGGAAAAGTAAAGGCGAGGGAAATTCCAAATACTATATTCTTAAATACATATAAAACGGATCAATTAACACATTTAAAAAAGGTAAAGATGCAAGTGCATAATAGATAATGATTGGTAAAGGTTCAGTCAAAGGCAGTCAAGGTGCATTTAAAAAGGTAGTCAAAGTTGGGGCAAGCCTTGCGTATGTATCTACTCATGATTGTTCCATCTTTGCTGAGTATGTAAATACAATCAGCTTCTCCATAGTTTGAACTCTGGGAATAGTTAGCAGTCCGCTAAAGAGGATTCATTAGACCGTACAAGATGGCTATTGGCCCTAAATCGTTGAGATTGAAAGAAACGCAGCAGTAAACTCTGCTAACTCTACTTTAACTCTACTTTATGACAAACTGGAGGCCAGTGCGGATTGTGGCTATTAACATTTAGCTCCAAGGATTTCTGACTGGCTTTTAGAGTATTTGTCTTCAGAAGTGCTTGTCTGAGTGACAAAGGCTTCGGAAACCCCCACATGTTCCTGATGTAGCATTGGGGGCAAAATTCATGGCATAGTGACTTGGCAGCACAACACGGTCAATATGGGTGTCATCTGCATAGTTATGATAGGCGATTTCATTATTTGTATAATTTGGGTCTAATGGAAAGGTGCAAGGGCTAAGGCTTTTAAAGTACCTTAATGGCCTCCATTAGCAGTGTATCACAGCCACTACTGCAGCTCCGACTGCAGACAGTGTTGGTGAATGGTCAAATTAAAATAACTTACTTTTTAGATTACCAGCATGCACCTGTCTCTTTCACCTCACAGTGCCTTTGCTGTATGTCTCTCCTTGCTTGCTCTGCAATGTTCCTACAGTGCCCTAAAAGTCTTACAGTTTGTATTATCATTTTTATTTGATTCGGACAACGCACATTAATTAACATTTCTGTAAATGCGTCAGTGTTAGCCAGTCGGGTAACTTTTAATTGTAGACCTAGTTCACTTTATTTTATAGCAAGTGCTGTGGGTATGTCGAACTCAAGTATTAAAATTAGCAGAGAATAAGATGTTTAGATTCATCATGTGGAGTGCTAGGTTTCCAAGTTTCACAGACAGCAGACCAAAAAAGTGCCAAACTGGGCTGTACTGAACTGGGTGCCAACAATATTCAACTAAAATTGGGTAAGATCTGTGTCTGGAAACAAAAACAAAGACAGTTATTGCACAAACACATGCTAAACCATGTGCAATATAATGCGTTACTACATTTAAATAATTGTTATATTCCTCAAAACAAGGCATCAAAAACAAAATTACTGACACTGATTAGCCTAGATACAATGTGCTTCGTTTAATATTGTATTGCCAATTCCAAAACATCCATAACTGAATTAAATATGGTTTGTAAAATCCTCACACCTGTAATAATCGGTTGGTTTTAATGTGGGTAAAGGGACATCATCCATAACCAGTTTAAACCTTAATGATTTTACAGCTTGGACTCTTGGACGCAACATAAATGCAGCAGGGGACCAGCTTTTTTTATTGATTTTAAGTGTAAGAGTTATTTCTGTAGCTGGTGGCTGATTGCAGTGCCTAATGCTCAGCAGCATAGTTATGGATCAGCACTTCTTCGGCCAGACAGAAGGCAGTTATCCATGAAATGAGCTGCTGTCAAGTTTGGTTGGAATGAGAGCATCCAGACTGCAGGCTCTACGGTCACGATGGCATCACTGCTGGAAACGTATGTCATCTTCTCCTCCTGTCAAACGTAACGGCTGCCACTGCTGTCTATGTCCAGAGTTCAACACGGAGCCAGAGAGCTCCACTGTCCAACCCACTACCTCCACTGACATTGAAAGGGAAAAGGTCGGGATATCTGATTCTTTGACTAAGTGGAGTTTAGAACAAAGCAGCATGCCGCTTTTTTCCATGTTGCGAGATGAATTGAAGTGCAACCAAAGAGCCTTGTTTCAACATGGCACACACTCCGGATTGCGGTTGCATTGCACACAATTTACTCACGGATGACGAGGCATGGAACGAGGCCACGTTCTGCTCAACCTCCCCAGCCAGTTGACTAAAAGGAGAACGTGTGTGCACTTGCGATGTAGAAGGCTGTGTGTGGGGAAACCTCTTGGGAGGTCAACTGAATTTTTGAAATACCTACTGCCCTTTACCAAGGGAGGGCTAACACAGGAGTAGCATGGTCCATGGGTTTAACCCATGAAGAAGGTAAAGCTTGTAGGCTCTAGGTGGACGGATTGTTCTTTAGCGGGTTGAACACTGTAGCTCACTTTTACAGTGCAGGTAAATCAACCAACCGATCAGATAATCAAATTGGGTAACACATTTTTTTTATTCCTAACTTGTGTGTGTGTGTATATATTTGTTCTTTAATTTTATCCTATATTTCATGTACAGTGGGTACGGAAAGTATTCAGACCCCTTTAAATTTTTCACTCTTTGTTTCATTGCAGCCATTTTCCAAAAATCAAAAAAGTTCATTTTATTTCTCAGTAATGTACACTCAGCACCCCATCTTGGACAGAAAAAAACAGAAATGTAGAAATTTTTGCAAATTTATTAAAAAACAAAAACTGAAATATCACATGGTCATAAGTATTCAGACCCTTTGCCGTGACCCTCATATGTAACTCAGGTGCTGTCTATTTCTTCTGATCATCCTTGAGATGGTTCTACACCTTCATTGGAGTCCAGCTGTGTTTGATTATACTGATTGGACTTGATTAGGAAAGCCACACACCTGTCTATATAAGACCTTACAGCTCACAGTGCATGTCAGAGCAAATGACAATCATGAGGTCAAAGGAACTGCCTGAGGAGCTCAGAGACAGAATTGTGGCAAGGCACAGATCTGGTCAAGGTTACAAAAAAATTTCTGCTGCACTTAAGGTTCCTAAGAGCACAGTGGCCTCCATAATCCTCAAATGGAAGACGTTTGGGACGACCAGAACCCTTCCTAGAGCTGGCCGTCCGGCCAAACTGAGCTATCGGGGGAGAAGAGCCTTGGTGAGAGAGGCAAAGAAGAACCCAATGGTCACTGTGGCTAAGCTCCAGAGATGCAGTCGGGAGGTGGGAGAAAGTTGTAGTAAGTCAACCATCACTGCAGCAATCCACCAGTCGGGGCTTTATGGCAGAGTGGCCCGAAGGAAGCCTCTCCTCAGTGCAAGACACATGAAAGCCCGCATGGAGTTTGCTAAAAAACACCTGAAGGACTCCAAGATGGTGATAAATAAAATCCTCTGGTCTGATGAGACCAAGATAGAACTTTTTGGCCTTAATTCTAAGCGGTATGTGTGGAGAAAACCAGGCACTGCTCATCACCTGTCCAATACAGTCCCAACAGTGAAGCATGGTGGTGGCAGCATCATGCTGTGGGGGTGTTTTTCAGCTGCAGGGACAGGACGACTGGTTGCAATCGAGGGAAAGATGAATGCGGCCAAGTACAGGGATATCCTGGACGAAAACCTTTTCCAGAGTGCTCTGGACCTCAGACTGGGCCGAAGGTTTACCTTCCAACAAGACAATGACCCTAAGCACACCGCTAAAATAACGAAGGAGTGGCTTCACAACAACTCCGTGGCTGTTCTTGAATGGCCCAGCCAGAGCCCTGACTTAAACCCAATTGAGCATCTCTGGAGAGACCTGAAAATGACTGTCCACCAACGTTTACCATCCAACCTGACAGAACTGGAGAGGATCTGCAAGGAGGAATGGCAGAGGATACCCAAATCCAGATGTGAAAAACTTGTTGCATCTTTCCCAAAACGACTCATGGCTGTATTAGATCAAAAGGGTGCTTCTACTAAATACTGAACAAAGGGTCTGAATACTTATGACCATGTGATATTTCAGTTTTTGTTTTTTGATAAATTTGCACAAATTTCTACATTTCTGTTTTTTTCTGTCCAAGATGGGGTGCTGAGTGTACATTACTGAGAAATAAAATGAACTTTTTTGATTTTTGGAAAATGGCTGCAATGAAACAAAGAGTGAAAAATTTAAAGGGGTCTGAATACTTTCCGTACCCACTGTATATTGTATCCTAAGATTTCATTTATATTTATATTCTGTGCTTTGTGACTGTTTCTGCTGCTGTAACACTATAATTTCCCATTTTATTGGGATCAATAAATATCTATCTAGAGCAACTGAACATATTTCAAATTGTCAATGCAAGCCATGAAACAATAACTCAGGGAGACTACACACAAACAAAAAGCAAAGAAAAGCACCCATTTAGCAGTAGGCTAAGTACTGGAAACAATGCATTTGAAAACCCATTGGAAAGGTTAGTCATAGCCTATGGAAGGCTGACGAAGCCTGGATAATAAAGGCCGGGGTAATCAATTAACCAACAGTCCAGTGGTTTGGGACAAACAGTTGGTGCTTAGGCCTCAGGAAGGAGGTACGCTCCACTTGGGGTGCCCCCAGAAGAGTTGAATATTCGAATCTTCAGGTGACGACGCGTTGGTCGAGTTTTTTTGTGTGCGTGTTTTGTTTGGTTAGTCAGAGTCAGCGCTCCTCGCTCCCGGCGTAAAATCATTCCACTACATCAAGTCGCCCCGTCCGCTCGGTGTAAATGTCAGCGAGTAAAGGCAGCTGTGGAACCAGACCCAGGGTGAGGGTCAGTGAGACGGAGGAAGCTGCCCCGAGGAAGAAAGGCTTTGCCGGGTCAGGCTCCGAGATAACGTTATATGCTGATTTGAGCACTTCTAAAGCAATTTGTAAGCTATTTTATTGGGTTGCACCACAAAACCTCAGCCAATAACTGACAAGAAGGATTTGGGGGTGTGGGTCGGGGGGGTTAGTGCATGAGGAGAAGGGAGGGGCGAGGGTCCGTGTACTTGGCGGCCAACGGATTTTTGTTTTGAAATTAAAAAAAAACAGCCAGTTTCCCAATTCCCATTAGTAAATAGGGAAAGAAAAAACGGAAAACAACCCGTTTTCATTTTTTTTTTTATATTAAAAAACGGAAAACGACAAACAATCTCGTTATCCGATTGTCTTTGATGCGTTTATAGATGGAAACCGGAAAATAAAATACGGGTGTATACGTCTCATTTCTCAATTTTACAATGTTTTTTTTTTAGTGAATCGGAAATGATCGTAAGTAGTCTGTAACTGTAAGTGTTAAGCGGTTGTATGCAGCATACCCGGAAGTCATTTGGACATCAATGAGACGAGCGTAAAAATGTTTTTAGACGAATATGCTAGTTTTATATTTGAAAACCGAAAGAATGGCATGTCTTGTGGGGATATAGCCGCTGCGTTGGGTTCACAGTTTGGACCTATACGGGGGTTTTCTGAGAAGACACAACCAGGCCTGTGAACACAAGCGACTTTTTTTACAGAGCCCCCTTAAGATCCTGGAAGAGAAAAATTAATAAACTGTGTGCACGGTTTTACAATCTGTGGGGACGGATTGTCAATTTCCATCAATGTGGACAGATTGGTAAACTGTACACACCGTAGTTTATTTTCTCCCCCAGATCTTCAGGACAATGACAACAATAGGGAGTTAAACCACCTTTTAACATAATTTAACATTAAAAAACTGATGGGATATCAAATATACACGTTTTCACAGTGATTTTGAGTTGTTCCCCTCGACGGGTTGAATCCATTATTTCACTCCTTTCTCTTTCTCCCAGTCTTTGTTATATTTCTTCCCGTATTTTCACCCACATTTATTCCTCCAACAACTCTCCTACAGTCCAGTCACCATCACTAGCATCAGAGCATTTACCTAACCAGAAAAAAACAGATTTCCCTGCTTGGCCTCTGATTGGCTAGTAGTCGTTTCCATCTGGGTCAGAGCCAATAAGAAGCAGGAAGTGGGCGGAAAAAAACCCTCTACTGTCTCCAGTGTGTATGGGGAAGGGGCGGGACCAAGGGAACAGGCAAGACACACTCCTATGTTTAAATAACATAAAAAATATCTGCTTGACAACTTATCATGGAGCTGGGAACAAGCCCAAATAAGTGACTACACTTTAGTACTACATCATAATCATTTTGATGGACTTGACTTGAAACAAAAAAAGACACTAAGCTATGAGGAAGGTAAGCAGTAGAAATAGACAGGTACAAAGATAAAGAGAGGAAAATATAATCACAACAGCAGCGTAGACATGTTGAAGAGATGGGGAGGGAGAGACAAAAGTGGAGCACGAGACACACACACTCTTTCTTAGTGGGGGTCTGGGCTCGTTTCCGTGGTTACAACATCAGATTTAAAGTGTGTGTTGATGCGGAGAAGACGCTGGATGTTAACTGGATGTTCCAATGGCTGAAAGCATGCTCCAATCCCATCTGCAAGTTTGGTTAACGAGAGCACACCAGAAGCCCAATCAAGAGATAACAACTAAACAAAAGTGATGGTTTCTGGAGGTAATTTGGCCTTCTCCAACTAAGCTTTAGAAAACAATACACGTGCAATTAGGAAGACACATGAAATTAATTGTTTGAGATTACGGTGACTAGATCGTCTGAGTAATGATATCCCTGTCCTGAACTTGGGGAAACTGAATACTTTCAGGCAACCTCACCTACTTAGGTGCGTGGGCAAGGGAAAACGTCAGCAGATGACAGTTTGGTATAACCCTGATTAAGGGCGCGATATCCCAAAATGCTGTGGTCTTACAATAAAGATGTTACACTGGACATTTGTATACAAATTGTCACTATACTTGCGTGTTTTGACTAGAGATACTGCCTAAAACGCTGGCATCGGGAAGTACTGGAGTTTATGCACCAATCCGATACCACATAATAAAGCCCTAAAGAAATTGATGTTATATTTCTGTTATAACTGACTGTTAAAGTGGATGATAAAATAAAGTTCTCTGGCGTTCATTGTTCATGTTTCACAAAGAGTTTATCCTGAGCCGGACCGACAACAAAGATAGAAATCATATCACATCCATACAGGGATAGTAGTATAGAGCTGTTAAAACATAATAAAATATATGACACACTGGTATCGGATCAGTACTTTGTATCGGTCGACACACAAGTTCAGTTATTGGTATCGGGAAGCAAAAACTGATATCAGACCATCTCTAATTCTGTAGTCTAAGATGAGTGGGTGTCAACCTGGCAGCTGTCCTGCTGCCACCGTCACAATATGGGCCAAGCAAGCTACGGTCAGGGCACCAGGTTAAGCCCAGAGGGATTGTCTGCAGGCCATATGTTACACACACACACACACACACACACACACACACACACACACACACACACACACACACACACACACACACACACACACACACACACACACACCCTTTAACAAGGCAATGCCACAATTCAGTCACCTTATGACGTGCAAATTCCATCATAAAGTACAATTGCCATAAAGTAGGATTAGTGTCATGGATACAATCAAGATATCAAACGATTCTTGTCTTGAATTCTTGTCTTGAATACATTAACAAAAACAACAGTAATAGATTTTCTAAAACTGAAGTTTTAGAACATGCAGCAAATGTTTATGAAAACTAAGCACGTAGTTCAATGTGTTTGATTCTGTTGCTTCTTGCATACTAAACGCATAACTTAGTGAGATGGGGGGGGGGTTTGAGTTTGTGTTGATTCTTTTACTTTCACTGTCAGAAATGACCATTTGACCAATAAAAACTCTGTTCATATCAGGGCAGAAGAATTGGTTTCTCAACCTCGCAAGTTCATATTTTATTCAGTGAACAATCTGATGTCAGGCCTTGCCCGCCTGCTTTCGCTCCGTGTGTGTCGCCGTTCTCAAAATCCTTTCGCCACGGGAAACAACAATCTTTGAGCTAGCTAAGTTTTGAAGAAAATGTGGACGGTGCAACAAGCCAGGCCTGTTGGTTCTTTCGGGGAATTATTGTAAAGATTTACAAAGAATATGTTTAAGGCGTTTCCTCCCTAACCGGGATGTTTTGGGACTGATTGGTGGGATTGCTGTGGACCAAGTACACACAGAGAGACACTGGTAAGAGCCAATGAGGTTTGAGATGATGTGTTGTGTCAACAGATAACTTCATTTAACATTGGATGTGGCGTTTTCTTTTGTGAGGTGCAAAACAAGTTCCTTCCTGAGACTATTTAGCGGAGCCACCGTGGCTGCGTCCGGAGCTTAGCGCTGCCCTTGTGATTGGTTTAAAGAAATGCAAAACAACCCAGAGTTTTGTTGGTTTTTGTTTTTTCTATCCCAGAATGTATCTATGTTGTAGCCAGACCTTACTCCACAGCGCTGTGGAGATAGTTCTGGCTACTAGGGGTGGGAATCACCACATGCCCCCCGATACGATATCATCACGATACTTAAGCCACGACACATGATTACGATTTTAAACATATTGCAATATTCTGCAATATTTTGCAATTTATAACCTTTTATTCCAACTTCTATTTTTTCCCAATTTCAAATGATGTCCCCAAAAGGAAACTTAGTCAACATTTGTTTCATCTAAAAAGAAACATTTCTCTGTTTGTTCACATCACTTCAATGTTATTGCTCCAAAATGGGACAAACTGACCAACACATATATAATAAAAGATCTATACTTGGCTCCTGTGTATCGATACAGTACTGACACTGAAAATATTGCGATACTATGCAGTATAGATTTTTTCCCCCCATCCCCAACTGGTTACACTCAGAAATGTGAATGACAGATCATTTCACTTACAAACAACAAAGAAATATTGTCTCACCTCAAACACAATGCCATTAGGTAAACTACGTCTCCATTGCTGACCAGTAGCGCAAAATGACAACAAAGCAGACCGCAAAGAAGTGTAAAAATGCATCCCGGACTTGGTGTGCATCGTTACTGTAAGACATGTTGGTTCGGAGACGATAACACTGTTCATCTCGTTGTGTGTTTGACATCCACACAAAGCTGAGATTTCTGATCTCCAACCATTGTAGCTCTACTCAGTGTATGTGACAAAGCTTACCCGCGCAGCCGAGCCTCCATTTGGAGAATGCCACAATGGCGCTGCCTATCCAGAAGAACTCGTCCACTACATGGGACACAGAGGCCTGATGCTGGCTCTTACACTGAGCCCCCTCCTTCTGTTTGTCCGTGCCCCCCTCTGAGGAGAAAGCCCCTTTAGCTTGAGGTCCGGGCTTGTCTCCGGTAGCGGCCGTGGCAGTGGAACACATCAGGGCAGAAGACACTGGGCCGATGGGGAAAAAGCTGCTCCTCTTGGATGTGTTCATTTCATACCCGAGATTACAAGTTTCTGCCTAAAAAACAACAACAACAAGGGGCCCTTCCGATGAAGAGAAAAAAAATGTAGCTTTGGGTAAATAACAGATGCAAAATAGACATCTACCTTACTTTAAGTAAATGTTCTTTTTGGGTAATGTTCTACAACCTGTGTTGTTCTAGGTCTTAAAAAAAAATATCACATATAGTATCACCAATAGCTGGAAGTTTCCCTTCCATAAAAACAAAATCCACAGAAAAATGCCAACAGAAGAATTCCTTCCAGTCACTGAATGGTATCAACAGTTGGTCAATAATCGTGTAATGTTATTGGCCCAGCAAACCTGCTTATTGCACCGCCAGCTCTTCCATCTCAAGGACCAAAAAGATGCAGCGGTATGTTTTCCAAGCTACAATTTGTCTTCATGCTGTGCCATTATTTCTTCATTTCTTCCCTCAGCCAGCATTCATCAGTAGTGCTGGCTTCTTATGAAAGAGAGAACGTGGCTGCGTCGATGGAAAGCAGGAAAGACATGGCAGCGCAACACTCAATCGGTAACTGTGCAACATGTGTTGGGTGGACAGAAATCCTAAATCCCTAGCAAGCAGTAATCCTGGTCTAGGAGATTTGCTAAATGTGTGGAGTGAAATGCAATGAGCCACAGACAAAGACCAGGAGGGAGAAAGACAGGACATGATAGAGGCCTAATAAAGATGTATGCTCCAGGGCCGACTGAAGAGTCAGTTGGATGTCACAAGGAGATTCCTCTGAGGGCTCCGGACAGACTGAGCTCTAATATTACTACAACTGTGCAACCGAGCTCCACATGAGACAATCCTTTAATCAGAGATGGGACTACATGTACTCATGTAGATTTTTCAGATATTTTTACTTTACTATTTATTTTTGTGGCGACTTTTTACTTTTACTCCTTACATTTTAACACGAATATCGGTACTTTCTACTCCTTACATTTTACAAAATTGGCTCGTTACTTTAGGTTTGTACTAAAGCTCGTCTATCAGGTGTGATTGTGAGTGCATGTCAGAGAATAGCGCGGACACGCGCCTCACACCGCGAGCGGGCGTGCACAGCACACAGAGAAAAAAGTGAGAAAACAGAAAAAGACTAGCTGTCCGGAGGATAATCAGTTGAGATGGTGTGCGTCTTTGAGAACTGTAAGTCATATAACTGATGATGTCAGCCTGCTGTTGTATTGGTCTGTAGTTCTGGTACATTTAAAAGTTAGCTTGTTTGTGATCTTCACCTGTTACCTAGGTTACACCTGTTAGCTAGGTTACACCTGTTAGCTCGGTTACACTTGTTAGCTCGGTTACACCTGTTACCTAGGTTACACCTGTTAGCTCGGTTACACCCGTTAGCTCGGTTACACCTGTTACCTAGGTTACACCTGTTAGCTCGGTTACACCCGTTAGCTCGGTTACACCCGTTAGCTCGGTTACACCCGTTAGCTCGGTTACACCCGTTAGCTCGGTTACACCCGTTAGCTCGGTTACACCTGTTAGCTAGGTTACACCTGCTTGTACTTTGTTACTTTTACTTGAGTAAAGAAGTTAAATCAGTACTTCTACTTTTACCAGAGTATTATTTAACACAATTATCTGTACTTCTACTTAAGTACGGGCAGTGAGTACTTTTGCCATCTCTGCCTTTAATCAATTACCCTGCACTAGGGTTGGGTACCGAAAACGGCCGGCATCTGCCAGACCGCATCACAACGCAGGTTTCGTGCCTGATTGTGGTGCCACTTGATTGCCTGTGCTGCCCTCTGGTGCTCCGAAACACACGTTAAGAGGTAACAGAAGCATCACTGCAAGTGACGCTAGTTAACATTAGGGGCGGGAATCACCAGACGCCTCCCATCATATCATCATGATACATATTATTGCTATTTTAAACATATTGCAATATTCTGTGATATATTGCAATTTATTACCTTTTTTCCAACTTCTAAATTTTTCCCAATTTCAAATGATGTCCCCAAAAGGAAACTTTGTCAACATCTGTTTTATCTAAAAAGAAACATTTCTCTGTTTGTTCATATCACTTCAATGTGTATTGCTGCAAAATGGGACAAACTGACCAACACATATATAATAAAAAATCTATACTTGACTCCAGTGTATCGATACAGTATTGCCACTTAAAATATCGCAATACTATGCTGTAATGATTTTTTCCCCCACCCCTAAGTAACATTACACTTGGCAGCATGTAACATTGGCCTACTGTTAATGTTACACACTGAAACATGGTTAGAATGCTTGGAGCTATACGGTGGCTGTTTTTCACTACAAAACACCGGGACATACAACAGTCTGCAGCTAAAGACACAGAGTAGACCGGCTGCACTCTGAGACACCTACGGACACTGCCGGAGTCTGAGTTGTCGGAGAAACAACCCCGATGGCACTTCACCGTGTGTTTAATTGCACTTTGTAAGCTCATGGTGCATTCAATGTTGTTGTAAAGTACCCTTCTGTCATCTAGTGATTCTTCTTTTTGTCGTTCAACAGCATTTGACTGATGAAATTGTTATTACCTTTTCAACAAAATCATTTAAATTTGACGATATGGCCGTAGCAATAAACAAGTCATTCTTTAATGTCACCAACTGTCTCCGTGTTGTGCCCTTCTTTTTTCTTATTTTTTAAATCAAGGTTCAGGGAATGTTTTAGCACTGGTATCAGAGAAAACTCAAGCGATACCTAACCCTACCTTGTACTCGCTCTAGCTCTCTGACTGCCTTCCTGATGCTCTGCATCATCAGTCCAGACTGAAAACTATAGTAGTGTGCATGTAAATCCTTTAACCACACAGACTTGAGCAAAGAGAGCAGTTTTCAGTGGTTTGCTGTGTACTCAAAAGGTCAATACCATTATACCATGCCTGTTTTCATAAAGCTTCACTTTGTTCACCAATTTTGTTCTGGCTGCTAAAACTCCATCACAACACTCCCTCCAAAGAAATGTAACCATGTCACGTTTCAAGCTTACTGAGCACGTCGAGCGGTGCCAAACAGTGTCAGGCCTCAGGACCTGGATCTCTTCTTGACAACCAGGTGCCAGGTACTGAATATGGAACAGTGTCTCTTCCAGAGCTGACAAAGTCGGACAATAAGACAACATTAAAAGCCCTGAAAATTCAGCCGTAGAACATAACCTGATAATTTAATTCGTCTTTGGACAGCAAAGCACTAATATCTGTTTATCGCACGCAATATTGTTATCATGATTTTCAACAACGTTATCGCATATTTTCCTCATAATGTGCAGCCCTGCTTAAAATGTATTTAAGGTGGGACGCCTGGATAGCTCACCTGGTAGAGCGTGCGCCCCATGAACAAAGGCTCAGTCCTTGTCGCAGCGGCCTCAGGTTCAAATGTGGCCTTTTTCTACATGTCCTTCCCCCTGTCTCTCTGCTTTCACATCTTCAGATGTTCTATATAATAAAGGCCTAAAATGCCCAAATAATAATCTTTAAACAATTACATTTTATTAAAAGTACTTTTACTTGAGTACAATGTTCTAGTACTTTAGAGAAACTGTGGTTTCAGGGAGCCAAATGACAAAAAAGATGCGTTCAGTGATAATCCCAGAGTTAAAAGCAAGGCAGCAGCAGAAACCAGGGTAGGCTACACATGCACAATCACAATCAGTGGAATTTCTGCTCCACAGAAACTGTATCATCTCTGTGAAATGAGACTACAGTGTGACCAACCCTTGTAACCAGCTTCATGCAAGGTGGAGGGATACCAACACTGGACATTTATGAGTTGTGAAGGCTGGTAAAACATGAACATTGTTAGACAGGGAAGGCTGAAGGCAACACAAAACATCTTTAAATGGTATATATTCAGTGCCCGCCCTAATATATTAGAAGACGAGGGGCAAGTTGAAATACAAACAAGTGTGTGTGTGTGTGTGTGTGTGTGTGTGTGTGTGGGTGTGTGGGGGGGGGGGGTTATGACATTTTATAATAACTCCTGGCCAGACTGAGTATGAGGGAAATGGACCATTACGGAAATGACCACGAGAAAGGCTATTTCCATTTCATCAATTTAAACCAGGACATAATTCAAAAAGTCCATTTTGTCATTTCATTTTCAAGTGTACGTTACACTCCGCCTGCTAATTTGAAAATGAAAATTGGACTTACTTCACATCCAATTTCATTTTTTCCTGTGGTAGTGTTGTGCTTAATATACAAAACCTGGGCTAATTATTTGTCAATGGAGCATTACGGTCATTGACAATTATAAGATGATTATTTCATTTTAATATTGGCAGCCACTAACTTCCATACACCACAGGTTGGCCTATGTGAGCAAACAGATTCATCAATAACCACATGTAATACAAATAAAGGGTCCACCAAAAATGACTTATTCTATTTTTATTTCAACCTGCCACATCAATGCTTGCCTCCAACTATAGTCTCAGATCCCCACAAACACAAACGTGACCAGTCCAGTGAGGAAGCTTAAAGAACTTACAATTTGGGATGTTGTTGCCAGCAAAACTATTAAATCCGGAATTACCTTCCCACTGAGTTATCTATAATTAAGTGCCTGACCTAGAATAATGTGGAGTGATCCAAACTAGAGCCGCTTGGGCCCCGTCTGTGTCAGCAAACCAGCCTCTGCTCTGCCCCCATGCATTCATTACACCAATTTTCTTCGCTTGTCACCACTGCTGTGTAGCCATTTACTGAAGGCAATAATTGTATTGTTGGGGTGCTCGCTTAAATTCGGTAACCTTCTTACACAGTCATCAGATTTAATAGCTCGTTAACATGTATGCTAACGAGCAATATTCTACAATAAGACCTAGCACTAAGTGAGGAACATGATTGACAAAATGCTACTTGATGGAGGTTTTCAGTGCCGAATTATTTGGAGCATCATTTCAGTCCAAATTCAGTTTCCTAAACTCATTTACTCGCAGACGTATCTGTATGTGGAAATAAGCAAGGAAACATAAAACTGACAGGATTCTTCAAGGAGTTTGGTCATTTGCAGCAACGTACAGATCACAACGAACCAAGAGACATAGCTAGCGTTAACATCAAAGAGAAAGAGTTAGCTAACTCACCATGGCCCCGGGGTTTGGCTTTTTTCACATTGTTGCCAGGTCGACATTTTGAAACTTTGTTTTAAAACACTAACTTGGGTTTACAGTGTTGTTTTCGCCAAGTGGCATAAATATGAATTTTCGACGACTTGTCATTGAGTTACCAAAGATGAGCAGAGTCATAGAAACTCGCAATCTGTGGCATAACAACTCAACTCTCCGGACTCTCATTAAAACCGCTGAAAAACCAAACCAACAATAACAACGGCTACTATAAGTGTAATAAAAAACATTAAAATTAAACGGTTACAGGGGAGTCTTACATCGTGTTCATTAATATATACACGTCGGAAATAAGTTAAGTCTCAAGGAGTCATTTTGCTGCATCTCATTATTCAGGTAGCCCACGCACGTGCACACACCCGTGTCGCATTCGGGCACACTTTGGAATATAGGAAATGTGACATCTGCGACAAAACAGTTGAAAACTACTATAAAATACTGTTAAAATCGCTTATTAGGATATCAATCCAAAAGTGGCTTTGGGTGGGGAATTTCCCTCTTTATGCTTAAAGTAATAGACCCAAATAATAAAATCAGATATACTTCTTCAGCATTCTATGCAAAAAACAAAAGATCCTTGACATTTTACCAAAGAACAATATGTTGCTACCTGCATCATGTTGGCATTTATGAACTGCATCTCATGGTAGACCTTGACAGCACTTCTGCAACTTAAGACTCATGGGTTATGTTGTCCTATTTGATATTTAAAAATGAATGCATGAATGTAATGTTGATGTCCCAGGGCTATTGTCAAGAAGATTTTAGATAAAATGAGGTCATGAGGTCAACAATCATCATTACTGTTGCCATATTTTATTCACTCGTTTAACAGTGATTTTATATCCCAATATAGTCTAAATGCTCGTTCAAAGCCTTTTCCACTGCCATGAATTACATGTTGGTGGCGAAATGCTGAGGAAAAGGTCAGTGGTCAAATTTGTTTTACCTTTTAGAATGTAACTTTGCCCATAAAACCCCTATTTCTTACCTTTTTAACATCACCTGTCCAGTAACCATATGCAACTACTCTTCCTGTACAACTCAAATAGCCAGTGGTGTACCGCAGGGTTCTATTTTAGGGCCCGTTTTATTTTCTATTTACATACTTCCACTCAGCTAAATTACCTAGGGTACCCAGGTGGTTAAGAAACATCCCCTTACATTGGGTTTGGTTTGTGAAAGTAATAACTGCTTCTGCAGTCATGCAATCAACTGGAAACATACAACAACTGTTTATTTATAACTTAAGTGGGGATTCAATTTGAAACAGCAGTATGCTCGGACCAAACTCCAGAACTGTATTTCAAATTTGTGGGATAGTCTGGACAGTTGGATAAAACTAAGTGTAAGTATAATGTTTAAAAGAAGGTATAAAAGATATACATTTTGAAAAGTATAGAAGTGCGGAAGGAGAGTGAAGACCTCACTGATTTTAATGATGAGTGCTTTTTTTTCTTTTTTTTTCTTGTTGGTTTGATAAAGTAGGACGTGAATTAGAGTGGTGTTTTTGTATTATCAGGAGAGGTCTATTTGGTTTATCTGATTGATAGTGATTTCTTTATATGGTGAAGACTGGGGGTACTTGAAAAGCCTATTGCTTATTCCTTTCCAAATGGGTTTTGTGTTATGTTGATTGTTTTTTTTTTTTGTCGATGTGTTTTTCTTTTTACTTCTGTTGTGTTCATTTTCATTTTGTTTTAGATCGTCAGAAATAAAGAGAAAGATATCATTCAATCAGTGAGGGGGCATAGGCTCTTGGCCATTAAATTGGACACACTGGTGACCCCCCAGTCTGATAACTGTTGAAGTGGAAGTACAATGGAAACCTGAGGGGTTCAGGCATCTCAGCTCAGGATTGTGTTGCCTACTTGCTATTCCCTTACAGAAAGAAGCCTGTTGCTGTGTGTTAGCGTCTGCTTTAGGCTGATTGGAAGTGCTCTGTCCATGGTGCTGAACTGCTTCCACAACTCCAAGATGTTCAAGATGTTTCCCTTAACCCTCCTGTTGTCAAATTTGACCCATGTTCAAAAAAATCTGACCCATATTCAAAATGTTTCCTATATCAGAAATTTGTTTCTTTCAACCAAATTGTCAAAAAAAACAAAAAAACATTACTCTTCACAAGTAAAATAAAAGATCAGCTCAGTACTTTCATTGAATTTGAGTGTTTTATTCAATTTTATATCATTTGGAGAATTAAATGATAAAAGAATGTTGAAAAGAGTGAAATGTCAGAAAAAGCTTCAAAAATGTGGGGGGGGGGTAAACATTTTTTTTTTTAAAGCGCAGGAAAAATGTGACAAACATCGGTAAGAAGTGACAAAAAAACTTGACAGAAGTGTCAAAAAAGATGTCAACGTTGGAGAAAAAAAAAAAAGTTGATTTTGACCCAGAAAAATAAAAAGTTAAGACAACACAAGGGTTATAGGTGCTTTAAGGTGCAAGAACATTATAGTTAGGTTTTCCATAAATAAATAAATCCAAAAGCAGACAAAAGAACTGATTTATTCACTAGTGTTGCTTGAGCAGGGGTTCAAAATTGGAAGGCTAATGTGTTACAAGAGAATTGAGGACATAATGGCAATGAAAACATGGTTTGTTTCATGCAAATTATGGAAATGCTACCTTTAATAAGTAGCCGCAGGGACTAGAGAATACAGGAAAATCTACTTAATGATGCATCACTTAATACCTCTGCAATGATCTGCTTTCCCTCCATCACTTGGTCTAATATTTGGGATTCTGCAGGGTAAAACACTTATGAAATCCCTCCTGGTAGATGAAAAGTCTGTATCAAAACCAGCAGATACAAGAAATAATAATGAAATGTAACAATGGAAGACCGTCTGCAGGGGTTACGCTACCCTGTCTTTGAATCCAAAGTGAAGGAGCACAGACACATCCTTAACAGTTGCTGTGAGGGATAATTATGGAGGGGTGGAACCAGGAAAGAGCCTCACTTCATACTGAGATTTCAATTCAAGGTGAAGGCCAGCCCAGATGATGCACCAATAGTCAGATGAGATTTAGCTCCAAAGCAAATATGCTCAATCTCAAAAGTTCCCCGAGCGAAAAGAGAAATAGAAGCATAGCAAGAAAAGTTTGTTTTGTGTGTGTGTGTGTGTGTGTGTGTGTGTGTGTGTATGTGTGTGAGAGCGAGCGAGAGAAAGAGAGCGATCAGCTCCCTCTTGCCAGCTATAAATAACAGGATCGTGATATTACATCAACCTCTGCATGGGCGCAGAACATATTAAGTCCAGACTTGCTCTGTCTGCAGAGTTTATAATGCCCATGTGCATTTAGCATTATTACTGCTTGTTGCATGGAATGATTCAGCAGTCACTTTCTGTTTAAAGTTCATGCACAGTGTGCACCCTTCACCATTTTATAATGTGACACACACAATATTGGCAATGTAAAATATGTCTTACAAGGTTTGCAGGTGTTTCCGTTTCATTTTGAAATCAGCTTTGCAATAAATCTCAGTTTCCAAGTATGAAAGGGATGACAGTAATAGAAGATAGAAGACAGTGAGAGAGGAAATGCAGGGAGGAGATAAACGCCATCGAGATTCATCCTCTGGGAACCAGAAATAATCAAATGATAAAAGCATTCACACTCCAGTTTGTCCAAATTATCATACTCACATGGCTTCAAATTATTAGCCATTTCATTTGTTCAAAATCATAGCACATTCACACGCGCATATGTATGTGTGTGTGTGTGTGTGTGTGTGTGTGTGTGTGTGTTTGTACACTCCACCCACATTCCCTCAGTATGGATTAGGTCTTCTTAAAGCCAATGTGCATTATACAAAAACTAAAGGGGACACTTGTTCTGCTGCCCACACTTTAACAAGAAAGGAGAGAGAAGCTCTGTCCTCCTCCATCACTTCACATCCTCTCTGCCAGATTTAAATGAAGAAAAAACATATTTCCCATACATTTACAGAAGAAGAAAGAGAGAGAGAAAAGAGATGGCCAAGCGAATATATTATCTTCCTATACAGAAAATCTCATATACAATGTACCTATACATGACATGCACATACAGTACCTATTGAGTCATGTCTATCTATCTATTTTCTTAATAAACTTTGAACTATTAAAATCATGTCAAATACATCTTTATGTGTATTCAACATATATTAGGAAGAAATGCATGTGCATGCCTATAAACATCATATATGAACAATACAAATATTTCTGCTCTATATTGGCATATAGTTTAGTTTGTGTAAAAAACTAATATTTGATCAAGATACTGTTTTGTCCATATGCGTAAAAGAAAATACAGCATATACCCAATTTTATGTGTTCATATTTGGTCATATATTAGATTTGTAAACATAGGACCAGTATTTCTAGTAATCTATATGTTGATACATGGCCATATTTCAAATGACATTGTCTTATGAGCAATAATAAGGACATGTTTCACGATCAGTGAGAAAGTCCTGCATTTGTGAGCAAGAAGCAACAATAAATGAAGGCTATGCATGAAGAAGTAGTTCCTCCATTGCTACATGTGTACTGCGGGACTGGGACTGGGACTGGGGACCATTTGAGTCTGTTGGCTCAGCTGACTCGGTCCCGCTGGATGAAAGAGCAGGACCCCGGTGTGTCTGAAGCTGCCAGATGGCATAGTAGCACAGAGGAAGCTGAGGCCTGCTGATTAGCTCTGCAGGGGCTCGACAACCATTGCCGTGCACGTGCATGTGTGTGTGTGTGTGTGTGTGTGTGTGTGTGTGTGAGTGTTGGTGTGGAGTCGATACAGAAGATTAGCTGCTGCAAAATCCCTTAAAACCTTTGTATGTGCACGCAAACACACAATACTCTGCATACGCTCATGCATGGATGGTTTCTCTTTGAAAACCTGTTGTCAATCTTGAAAATGCCTTTGCTGCTGAGTGTACACACACACACACACACACACACACACACACACACACACACACACACACACACCACAAAAGGTACAAACAAAGCACCTAATCTCCATGGCTCCCATACAGTTCTTCCAACCTAGCGTGCCTCTAGACAGTAAGAAAGTTATGCACGTCATCATATTAACATGGCTCATCACCCATCAATACTACTCTAATACACTGAATAGTTTCTTACATTTCAAGGAATAGCAATATTACTGAAATAAATAGTGGTTAATTTGCAATAACACTGGTTTGAAAAGTGTGCAATACTCTACTGCTACCATTATTATTATTATTCGTATTATTACTGTTCACAATTACAACTCCTTAATTATGCAAATACCGTATCATAACATTCCTTTAACTATGTAAATACCGTACATATCCACACTCCATATATTTCTTTATTTATATTTCTAATTGTTATTTATACAATTTGTGCAACTGCAACACAGAATTTCCCTTCGGGGATCAATAAAGTATTTCTGATTTCTGATAACTAAATAAAATCAAACAGTGTGGGGTGACCTCCAGCTGGTTCAAATCTGACCCTGCATTACCCCCCACTCCCCCTCCCCCTTTAATATCTTCAAAACTATAAAACTTTAGTATCTTCAAACTATCCTATCAAGGCCTCAAAAATCTGTGAGGAAAGTCAATTGTTCAGTTTGAGTTGAGTTTAAGATTATTTCTGTGTTTGTATGGCTTTAAATGAACAGGACAGGGGGAAGAAAATCTACTTCAAAGTAGTTTATTTATGTTCTTTTTCCATCATGACCAAGGTAGTAAGTCAGTCTCCACTAAGCGGAGCTGCTATGGCGCCATTTTGATGCTAGCATCCCATTGACTCCCATTCATTTTGACGTCACTTTGACAGCGAACAATTTTACATCTGAAGCGTTTAAAGACTCTATTTGTCCGTTGTTTATTTATAAAGAAACAAGACAATGTATAAAAGGCTCCATTACCTTGTATCTCACGTTATGGCTCCGTAGCAGACGTTTTTGTAAAAATAGGCTAACAATTGTGTCATAACCACGCGGCTTGCTGTTGCATAGTAGAGGCATTACCGTATAGTACAGGGTAATCTCGCAGACAGTTTGGACTTACATTAATTGTTTAGGTTTAATTACTAATGTTAACTAGCATTTTAGTTAGCAGTAATTAGCCTGTGTCTATGTTATCTCCTAACATGTACCTACCTCTCCGTCTCTGCTGATTGGGAATGATTGAGATTTCTCTTGCACAGCTACCAGAAGACTTACAACTTTCAGACAGGTTGCTCACGTCACATCTACGTCTTCAAACTCATTTGGAGGCTGCACAGTAACGATCAGCCATCACCGGAAAAGAGCTTCTAATATCCTTCACTGGTCTCCATTGAAATCAACGGGGTCAAATTGTCCGTTTCTTTTACTGTCTATGGTCACAAAGAGTTTACACCCAAGCCATAGCTAAAACATAATACAGTAGTTGTATTTTTTAACACACTGGTATCGGACCAGTACTTTATGCAAGTTCAGGTATCAGTATAGGGAAGGAATAATGGTATGGCACCATCTCTTGTCTGTGCTTGTCTGAGAGGAGCATCCAGCAAGTGATGAAGCTCTGAGCTGCAGGGTTATCAAAGGAGAGGATTTAAAAGATCCATCAAACTGCGCAGGGGAGGCTTTGTGAAAAGCCAGAGATCCCTTTCTTAGGCTGGCGGACAGAGCTGAGAAAGGAGGAAGCAGGTGAGGAACAAGAGAGGAAAGAGATATCGGCATAAACAACACAGCAGATGTTCCTTCTGTTTCAATCGGCTTTCTGATTCATCTCCCGCTCACTGTCATTTTTAGAGCTTTTCCTTCCATCTCATGCCTGCAAAACCTGTCATCACTGTATTCAAATGAGTTGAAGTGATTAAACAGAATTCAACAGCGCTCTTCTCAGTGGCCAGTTATATCTGTAGTCCACTACACACTGAATAAATCAGTACGTTGTTCTCAGAAAGAAAGGCAGAGCATTCACTGACAGTGTTGTCAAGCTCCATTCAGCTTTTTATTGCAAACCCATAAAACATGGCTGATGCCCAACGGCGGTTCAGTGTCTCTTTGGTGTGTCATTACGATGACACACCAAAGAGAAATGGACTAAGTAACAGTCCAATTCATAATTTAAAACATGCATGAAGTCAGAAGAGCTGCTGTTAGCAAGTCTGAGCATGCTCTTCTTGTGTTGCTGTTCTGGTTTCTTGCTGTCTGAGTGGATAGAGACTACAGGGGATGCATTATCATAAATATGAAGATACTTCTATTCCCCTTTTTATCCCACTTCATTCAGCTTTAGACGGCTCAATTATCGTGACGCCTCAGATCTGCACCATCAGGCCTATTAACTGTCATATGGAAGTCTAAAGGCCAAAAGACATAATCCAAGGACTGAAATCAATAAAAGCATTAGCTAAAAGCCCAAAGACGTAATCAGGGACCTACAGGTGTATTTTTATTGTTATGTCTTGTAATGATGGAATGACTTTATCCAAAGATCATCAGGCGATTTCAGGGTATACAGACGTCTAAAGACAAATAGTCGAATAGGGTTGGGAAAAAAAAAACCCATACAGCATAGAATCGCAACATTTTACGTGGTAATACTGTATCGATAAACAAAAAACAACACACTAGGACATAGGAACGCGTCCCAGGGCCACAACAACACAGAGAGGAAAAACGGGAGGGAGGAAGGCAAAACAATACTTGCAGAAACAGACACACACACACACACACACACACACACACAGACACAAGGGACCAGTCACACACAAAAGAAAAGGCTACAGCATTGACCTTTAGGACTCAGCAATGCTGTGCCAAGTCTCCAAAGTCTTCCCCGGGGCTCCACCCACACGAGCCGTAGATTGATAGAGAAAATGAGTTTGCCACTCCTGATCTACATGTACGGCAGTATAGAAAATCTGCAAACTTTCCCTTTAAGTACCACCTTGGCGGTAGTTAGCTAGCCTGATTCAATTTTTCAAAACAATTTGTTTTGCCAAATCTTATAGTTCATGGCTAAAAACTCAGTCACATTATAGTCTTTATATATCTATATCATCTTTAGATGTTAGATAGTGTCACACTTTAGTAATCAAAAAGGTTAATTTCATCCATCCATCCATCCATCCATCCATCTTCAGCCGCTTACCCGGTATCGGGTCACGGGGGCAGCAGCTCCAGCAGGGGAACCCAAACTTCCCTTTCCCGAGCCCCATCAACCAGCTCCGACTGGGGGATCACGAGGCGTTCCCAGGCCAGGTTGGAGATATAATCTCTCAGGAGGCATCCTTACCAGATCCTGAACCACCTCAACTGGCTCCTTTCGACGTGAAGGAGCAGCGGCTCTACTGCGAGCTCCTCTCGGATGACTGAGCTTCTCACCCTATCTCTAAGGGAGACGCCAGCCCCCCTCCTGAGGAAACCCATTTCGGCCGCTTGTACCCTGGATCTCGTTCTTTGGGTCATGGCCCAGCCTTCATGACCATAGGTGAGGGTAGGAACGAACACTGACCGGTAGATCGAGAGCTTTGCCTTCTGGCTCAGCTCTCTTTTTGTCACAACGGTGCGATAAACTGAATGTAATACCGCACCGGCTGCTCCGATTCTCCGACCAATCTCACGCTCCATAGTCCCCTCACTCGTGAACAAGACCCCAAGGTACTTAAACTCCTTCACTCGGGGTAAGGACTCACTTCCTACCTGAAGAAGTTAATGAAGTAAATTTCAGCTTGTTCCTAAACAATGCACAGGTCATTAGAAATTCACAGCTCCCACACATGGAAGTGCAATAACTGTATGGAAGTATCCAAGACAGAAGTAGAGAAATGCAGAGCCACTGTGTGTGTGGCGTGTGTGTGCGTGTGTGTGTGTGTGTGTGTGTGTGTGTGTGTGTGTGTGTGTGTGTGTGTGTGTGTGTGTGTGAGGCTCTGGGAGACAGTCAGTCATCTGTGAGAAGTGTCCCTGTGTTCTGATAGCTTTCATACACTCACAGGGCTAATGACGTGCCTTGGCAATTTCAATTCACAAATGCATCAATCAATATGCAGTTCTTTACCAGCGGGCGTTGCTTTCTGTTGCCTATAAGCATTGGAGGCAGTATCCCCCCCACTAATGGCAAAATAAATGTTTTGACAATAGCTTTTCATAGGGGACTCATGATGTTTGGAAGTGGAGGTTGGGAATTGATTTCTCAAGAAATCAAAAAAGAGCACACCCACTATTTGACACCTCTTTGTTGCTGTTGCCGCTGCATCTATAAAGAGACACGGAAAATCACAGATGCTGCTCTCTCGCTCGCTCTCTCTCTCTCTCTCTCTCTCTCACACACACACACACACAGCTCAAGAGTGTGCACGGTCTAATACTCCTGCTCTTCATGCACAAATCCATATTTTAAATAATTTGAGACGCCCTCGAAACACAATACCGAATTTCCCACACACAGGGAGAAGAAGCTGTCTTTCCCCCTCATGTTGAAGTGCCGTTCCCGTTTAAGAGAGCGTGGGCAGCACTTATGAAGCCTCCTTATCAGCTAGATAAGGTGCTCTCCGAGAAGCATCAGTGCAACACTCATTAAATCTACGAGCATGACAAACCAATAACCAAGACTAGAGCCTCAGCACATTATCGGGCACACCAACACATCCACAAACCTCAACGGCATTAAAGGTTGATTTCCAAAGACTTCCAAAACGCCACTTACAGTACGTACAGAAACAGAGAGGATAGAGAAAGACGCGCAGCAAAGGGGCAAAGGGCCGGACTCAAACCCTGACCGGTGCAGTTAGGGCTGAGCATTTATGGTACACACCCTTCCCGATGAGCTACCCCAAAAAAAGTAATTATGAGCTGCTTGCATAATCAACCCTTATGGTGGTTTTCTGGGTGAGGACGAGCTGGACTCACAGCTGTTAAGCAGCAGCTGATCAAAGCTTTGGCACGCGTTTCTGAATGTATGAAAGATGTATTTGTAGACTTAGACTTCTCTTTATTGATCCTTTTGGGATGACTCTGGAAAGGAAATTGAAATTTCCAGCATCCGTTTTTCCAGCAAGAAGAATGCAGTATAGAGAGAAAAAGAGGAAGAGGGTATAAAGATAACTTTAATAATAACAATAAAAACCTTTGGCTATAAAAAAAGTGTCAGTGTCCAGGTATTTATGTGAGTCCAGGTGTGTGTACTGTCCTCTCTGCCCTATTTCCTCCTCCCCCGAGTGAGGAGTTGTACAGTAGAGTCTGATGACATGAGGGACAAAGCTTGTAGCTGTTTGTGCGCGCATTCACCTAGAGCATGTAACACTTTCACACAAAGAAAATAATTAACTTGCAATATTGCAATAATGTGTAGGACCGTAGGCTGAAGGAGCGTGTTCCAGATGAAGAGTCTAAAATGCATTATCCATATGCTGCCTTTTCAAATCTCTAATTACTCCGTTGGGTGCCTGCAGGGTGGCTCAACGACATTTGCAGGCTTCCTGCAGAAGAGCAGCTGCGCGGCTGAGGCAAAGCTACGGGGTTAAGTAGAAATGATACGCCACTGCGATGTTGAAAACTTCAATTTGAAATAATTCCTCTGAGGTTTTTTGAGGAAAGTGGTTTAACCCTCTGAGGTCTAAGGGCATTTTCACATATCTTCTTGAATCTATTTACCTTTTTAGGGTATTTGCATATAACTGATCCCTGTGTGTTTCATATCAAAATGTTCAGAACAACCTCAGCTTTCCGCATAGTGAAAAGTTCTTTCAAATCTCTTTTGAAAACAAACCTTAAATTATGATGTGTTGTACGGATTGTTTCGGGGCTTGAAATGACTTTACCAAAGTCTTAGGTACATGATTACAATAGTAGATGAATATCTGAAATGACATTTTGTAAGTTCTGTCAAACATCGTGTGTCTCTACTGAAGAGGATTAGGGGCCACTGGTGAAAAATGTATTTGAATTCTGAGAATAAAGAAAAAATTCTGAGATTAAAGTAATAATTCTGAGAATAAAGAAAGAATTCTGAGAATAAAGTCAGAATTCTCAGTTTATAGTCAGAATTCTGAGAATAAAGAAAGAATTCTGAGATTAAAGTCAGAATTCTGAGATTAAAGTCCTGAGATTAAAGTCAGAATTCTGAGATTAAAGTCAGAATTCTGAGAACAAAGTCAGAATTCTGACAATGTTTTTTGGAAAAAATAGGATAACGATTGTGTCATAAGCACGCAACTTTCTGTCGCACAGAGAAATGATCGTAAAGGCACAAGAAATTGCATACATATATCAAAAGTAATCGATTTTTAGAATTTGTCATAAAAAAAGCACGATACATACATGAATACAGTTTTCTCACCCATAGTATTTATGCCTGTAAAATGTGAATAATGTTGGTTAAATAACCGTAAACCATATTAGAAATGTAGCTGTGTCTGATACATCTGGACCGAGATGGAGACACGAATGAGCAACCTTTGCTCCAAACAGACCTGAGGCAGAGATCACAATTTCATAAAGGCCATTATGTTAGGCCTTTGAACAAACCACTGATGCTGTCATTGTTTCAGTCTCCAAATGAATCCTGTTCACAAATAAGCTCTCAAGTGGTACCTGAACGAGGGCTGTTTGCCATCTTGTAATCCTTCCAATATTGACACTTTTTCCACACCGTAACAGCAGCTTCCCTTCTAATCCCGAGCTCTCGTTGTTCCTTTTGTCCCCTTTTTTCCTCCTCTTTCTAATCTAATCTTTCTGGGTCAACATCTGTGATCAAAGACAGAGAAGAAGCAAAGGCCTCTGAACGCTGCCATGGACAAGTCCCTGCTGAAAGGCCAAGTTTGAATAATAGTGGTTGTGCTGCAGCTTTGTTATCATCCCTTTCAGCGGGGAGCTGCGCCCCCGAGGCCACGGAGGACGTCTCATATTCTGCCGTGACATTCTTCTCACATAGCCGCTAATGAAACAACAGTGTGTGTACTGTAGAGGCTGAACTGGAAACAACTCGGCCCTGACCTACGCAGCGAGGCCCATCTGCTGCCACCTGGGTTCACTTTCTTTCTAATTACCTGCAGGAATCTCTGAATGTAACCTCAAATGCAGTGGTGGAATGTAAGTAAGTCCATTAACTCAAGGACTGCACTTAAGTTCAAATGTTGAGGTATACTTGAACTGCACCAAGCATTGTAAGCATTGTCTATAACAGCTTCTGAGATATGGATATGTCAAATGCTTTTGATTTGATTTAACTTTCTCCAGTTACATTGTTAACTCCTTAAGTCTGTCACATGCAAATCATCCAAATAAAGCTGTAAGCAAAAGCTTATTTACATCTAAAAGTGTGTCCTTCCAGTCCATATTTCATGAAGATGCATGCAGATGGATGCACAAACTGTACTTTTCAATAATTTGGACCCAAACTAAAAGCCTACTCTCATCTCTCACTCGCATCACAACTCTTTGATTCTCAATACGAAAACAAGAAATAATGGAGATGATGGGCTTAGTTTTTTTGTCATCCACCTCTGATATGACTGACATTCCTTAATGCCTTGTTTCTCTCCATTAAATCAGATTTTCAGTACTGAAAGTGGTGTGTCACTTCATCCATTATGTATCTGTCCATCCATCCAACACGTTTTGTTTTTTTAAAGTAAGCAACTAAATAAGTCATTTCCAGACCCAGACGGAATCTTATGATTTCTTTTCTTCAGTTTTCAGCGGTAATCCACAACAAATATCTGAGGATGGAGATGGGTTAACATCCATTTCTGGGCCAATCAATTGGACATTAATAACACATACACACTCAACTCCTGAAGGGAGGGATAGAGATGGTGTTCCATGTACAGTGGGTACGGAAAGTATTCAGACCCCTTTAAATTTTTCACTCTTTGTTTCATTGCAGCCATTTTCCAAAAATCAAAAAAGTTCATTTTATTTCTCAGTAATGTACACTCAGCACCCCATCTTGGACAGAAAAAAACAGAAATGTAGAAATTTTTGCAAATTTATTAAAAAACAAAAACTGAAATATCACATGGTCATAAGTATTCAGACCCTTTGCCGTGACCCTCATATGTAACTCAGGTGCTGTCTATTTCTTCTGATCATCCTTGAGATGGTTCTACACCTTCATTGGAGTCCAGCTGTGTTTGATTATACTGATTGGACTTGATTAGGAAAGCCACACACCTGTCTATATAAGACCTTACAGCTCACAGTGCATGTCAGAGCAAATGACAATCATGAGGTCAAAGGAACTGCCTGAGGAGCTCAGAGACAGAATTGTGGCAAGGCACAGATCTGGTCAAGGTTACAAAAAAATTTCTGCGTTTGGGACGACCAGAACCCTTCCTAGAGCTGGCCGTCCGGCCAAACTGAGCTATCGGGGGAGAAGAGCCTTGGTGAGAGAGGCAAAGAAGAACCCAATGGTCACTGTGGCTAAGCTCCAGAGATGCAGTCGGGAGATGGGAGAAAGTTGTAGTAAGTCAACCATCACTGCAGCAATCCACCAGTCGGGGCTTTATGGCAGAGTGGCCCGAAGGAAGCCTCTCCTCAGTGCAAGACACATGAAAGCCCGCATGGAGTTTGCTAAAAAACACCTGAAGGACTCCAAGATGGTGATAAATAAAATCCTCTGGTCTGATGAGACCAAGATAGAACTTTTTGGCCTTAATTCTAAGCGGTATGTGTGGAGAAAACCAGGCACTGCTCATCACCTGTCCAATACAGTCCCAACAGTGAAGCATGGTGGTGGCAGCATCATGCTGTGGGGGTGTTTTTCAGCTGCAGGGACAGGACGACTGGTTGCAATCGAGGGAAAGATGAATGCGGCCAAGTACAGGGATATCCTGGACGAAAACCTTTTCCAGAGTGCTCTGGACCTCAGACTGGGCCGAAGGTTTACCTTCCAACAAGACAATGACCCTAAGCACACCGCTAAAATAACGAAGGAGTGGCTTCACAACAACTCCGTGGCTGTTCTTGAATGGCCCAGCCAGAGCCCTGACTTAAACCCAATTGAGCATCTCTGGAGAGACCTGAAAATGACTGTCAACCAACGTTTACCATCCAACCTGACAGAACTGGAGAGGATCTGCAAGGAGGAATGGCAGAGGATACCCAAATCCAGATGTGAAAAACTTGTTGCATCTTTCCCAAAATGACTCATGGCTGTATTAGATCAAAAGGGTGCTTCTACTAAATACTGAACAAAGGGTCTGAATACTTATGACCATGTGATATTTCAGTTTTTGTTTTTTAATAAATTTGCAAAAATTTCTACATTTCTGTTTTTTTCTGTCCAAGATGGGGTGCTGAGTGTACATTACTGAGAAATAAAATGAACTTTTTTGATTTTTGGAAAATGCCTGCAATGAAACAAAGAGTGAAAAATTTAAAGGGGTCTGAATACTTTCCGTACCCACTGTATATTACTAAAAACACATTGCTAATGCAGATAACATGTTTGGATTGATTACAGAACAGCTGTTACTTCATTACACGGTGGCTCTTTAAAAAAAGACTTGATGTCCCAATTAGTTTTCTTCCTAGCAAAAAAGTTTGTATTAATGAGCAATGATCACAATTTAGCCAGTACCTGATGCCTGAAATGTAAATATAATATCAGTTTGGCATTGATGTCAGTTATGTCCAGCAAAACAATTTTTAAAATGGTGTTGGAAGAGGAATAGGGCCACATGTGAAAAATGTATTTGAGTTTAAATCTGAATTGTAGAGTGTGGTCTAGACCTACTCTTATCTGTAAAGTGTCTCGAGATTTTTGTTATGATTTGACACTCAAATATATTCTTCACTTGGCCCTAATCCTCTCCAAAAAAAAAACCTGCTGCATTTCCATGACATGCTGTAGATTTTCTTACTCCCCAGAGGGAGCAAGATCTTCAGTGTTCCCGTGACCCTCTGACCTCTTGAGTTTGTCGCTCCACCATCAAATCCCCACTTCATCAATGAGATTGATTGAAGAGTACAGCTTGCCATGCAATTTACTAAGCACATGAGATGAACCAGTTCATTATGGACACTCAAATGAGCTTTAACTGCATTGTCATCAGTTGAATGTGGGCCTTTACTCATTCAGTTAAACCAACCAGATCACCAACCACCATTAAACAGACCAGAGTGACTCAGAGTGAAACATGACTCCAACTTATGCCTCCAGTTCCCAGTGCTATCAAGTTGACTTGCGTTCCTAAACGCCTTTATTGCTGTAGCTTTAATATCAAACAACAGCAGATTTCCTTGACAGCGGCAGTGATTCAACTCCTGCCCCCTGGAGCTTTGGGCAAAAATCCTTCGCATGCACCCAAAGAAAAAGTCATTATCATTCCTGTCAAGACAGATTCCACCTGCACCTTGATCCTTATTTTAAGAGAATTCCATTCATGCCAAGGGGGGGGGGGCTCACGTAGTCTGTAAGTAAGATACAACACTTGATATCTTCTTTATGATCCGTAGCACGGGTTACACATTGTGCCATAGCTTTATACTCTGATAAGGGGCTTACAGCCATAAAGGTAACGGGGTGTTCTGAGGGCATGGAGGGAAGGAGGGAAGGTGGGAAGGGAAGGGCCCTATAGCTGATCAATATTCCTGCAGGCAAGCTGGTCAATGGCCCGTATGGTAGCATTAATGTAAAGCCCATTAGTTTCTGTTAATATATATCTATATATATATATATAGATATTTATATGAACCAAGTTTTGTTTAGTGTTTGTTAAAGGTGCTCTAAGCGATGTCACACGTTTTTTAGGCTACAACATTTCAAACATCTCCTCGCTATCTGCTAGCTGCCTGTCCCCAGAACACACTGTAAAAAACATCTCCTCGCTATCTGCTAGCTGCCTGTCCCCAGAACACACTGTAAAAAACATCTCCTCACTATCTGCTAGCTGCCTGTCTCCTGAACACACTGTAAAAAACATCTCCTCGCTATCTGCTAGCTGCCTGTCCCCAGAACACACTGTAAAAAACATCTCCTCGCTATCTGCTAGCTGCCTGTCCCCTGAACACACTGTAAAAAACATCTCCTCACTATCTGCTAGCTGCCTGTCCCCAGAACACACTGTAAAAAACATCTCGCTATCTGCTAGCTGCCTGTCCCCTGAACACACTGTAAAAAACATCTCCTCACTATCTGCTAGCTGCCTGTCTCCTGAACACACTGTAAAAAACATCTCCTCGCTATCTGCTAGCTGCCTGTCCCCAGAACACACTGTAAAAAACATCTCCTCGCTATCTGCTAGCTGCCTGTCCCCAGAACACACTGTAAAAAACATCTCCTCACTATCTGCTAGCTGCCTGTCCCCAGAACACACTGTAAAAAACATCTCGCTATCCGCTAGCTGCCTGTCCCCTGAACACACTGTAAAAAACATCTCCTCACTATCTGCTAGCTGCCTGTCTCCTGAACACACTGTAAAAAACATCTCCTCACTATCTGCTAGCTGCCTGTCCCCAAAACACACTGTAAAAAATATATCCTCACTATCTGCTAGCTGCCTGTCCCCTGAACACACTGTAAAAAATATATCTTCACTATCTGCTAGCTGCCTGTCCCCAGAACATACTGTAAAAAACATCTCACTATCTGCTAGCTGCCTGTCCCCAGAACACGCTGTAAAAAACATCTCACTATCTGCTAGCTGCCTGTCCCCAGAACATACTGTAAAAAACATCTCACTATCTGCTAGCTGCCTGTCCCCTGAACATACTGTAAAAAACATCTCACTATCTGCTAGCTGCCTGTCCCCTGAACACACTGTAAAAAACATCTCACTATCTGCTAGCTGCCTGTCCTCAGAACACACTGTAAAAAACATCTCCTCGCTATCTGCTAGCTGCCTGTCCCCTGAACACACTGTAAAAAACATCTCCTCACTATCTGCTAGCTGTCTGTCCCCAGAACACACTGCAAAAAACATCTCCTCGCTATCTGCTAGCTGCCTGTCCTTTGAACACACTGTAAAAAACATCTCGCTATCTGCTAGCTGTCTGTCCCCAGAACACACTGTAAAAAACATCTCCTCGCTATCTGCTAGCTGCCTGTCCTTTGAACACACTGTAAAAAACATCTCCTCACTATCTGCTAGCTGCCTGTCCCCTGAACACACTGTAAAAAACATCTCCTCGCTATCTGCTAGCTGCCTGTCCTCTGAACACACTGTAAAAAACATCTCCTCGCTATCTGCCTGTCCCCAGAACACGCTGTAAAAAACATCTCACTATCTGCTAGCTGCCTGTCCCCTGAACATACTGTAAAAAACATCTCACTATCTGCTAGCTGCCTGTCCCCTGAACACACTGTAAAAAACATCTCACTATCTGCTAGCTGCCTGTCCTCAGAACACACTGTAAAAAACATCTCCTCGCTATCTGCTAGCTGCCTGTCCCCTGAACACACTGTAAAAAACATCTCCTCGCTATCTGCTAGCTGTCTGTCCCCAGAACACACTGCAAAAAACATCTCCTCGCTATCTGCTAGCTGCCTGTCCTTTGAACACACTGTAAAAAACATCTCGCTATCTGCTAGCTGCCTGTCCCCTGAACACACTGTAAAAAACATCTCCTCACTATCTGTTAGCTGCCTGTCTCCTGAACACACTGTAAAAAACATCTCCTCACTATCTGCTAGCTGCCTGTCCCCAAAACACACTGTAAAAAATATATCCTCACTATCTGCTAGCTGCCTGTCCCCTGAACACACTGTAAAAAATATATCTTCACTATCTGCTAGCTGCCTGTCCCCAGAACACACTGTAAAAAACATCTCACTATCTGCTAGCTGCCTGTCCCCAGAACACGCTGTAAAAAACATCTCACTATCTGCTAGCTGCCTGTCCCCTGAACATACTGTAAAAAACATCTCACTATCTGCTAGCTGCCTGTCCCCTGAACACACTGTAAAAAACATCTCACTATCTGCTAGCTGCCTGTCCTCAGAACACACTGTAAAAAACATCTCCTCGCTATCTGCTAGCTGCCTGTCCCCTGAACACACTGTAAAAAACATCTCCTCGCTATCTGCTAGCTGTCTGTCCCCAGAACACACTGCAAAAAACATCTCCTCACTATCTGCTAGCTGCCTGTCCCCTGAACACACTGTAAAAAACATCTCCTCACTATCTGCTAGCTGCCTGTCCCCTGCACACACTGTAAAAAACATCTCGCTATCTGCTAGCTGCCTGTCCTTTGAACACACTGTAAAAAACATCTCCTCACTATCTGCTAGCTGCCTGTCCCCTGAACACACTGTAAAAAACATCTCCTCGCTATCTGCTAGCTGGCTGTCCCCTGCACACACTGTAAAAAACATCTCCTCACTATCTGCTAGCTGCCTGTCCTCTGAACACACTGTAAAAAACATTCCTCACTATCTGCTAGCTGCCTGTCCCCTGAACACACTGTAAAAAACATCTCCTCGCTATCTGCTAGCTGCCTGTCCTCTGAACACACTGTAAAAAACATCTCCTCACTATCTGCTAGCTGCCTGTCCCCTGCACACACTGTAAAAAACATCTCCTCACTATCTGCTTAGCTGCCTGTCCCCTGCACACACTGTAAAAAACATCTCCTCACTATCTGCTAGCTGCCTGTCCTCTGAACACACTGTAAAAAACATCTCACTATCTGCTAGCTGCCTGTCCCCTGAACACACTGTAAAAAACATCTCCTCGCTATCTGCTAGCTGCCTGTCCTCTGAACACACTGTAAAAAACATCTCCTCGCTATCTGCTAGCTGCCTGTCCCCTGCACACACTGTAAAAAACATCTCCTCACTATCTGCTAGCTGCCTGTCCTCTGAACACACTGTAAAAAACATCTCCTCGCTATCTGCTAGCTGCCTGTCCCCTGCACACACTGTAAAAAACATCTCCTCACTATCTGCTAGCTGCCTGTCCCCTGCACCTTTAAGGGAAATGCAGCTAAGGTGGACTCCACCAGTAACAATGACACTTGCTATACAGATAGGCAATGAAAGCCTTTAATAATGTAAAAACATGACTGTATTACAACTTTACAAAGTTAAAAGTAACCATGAAAACTCCCTTTAGGGTTTGTACTAATGGTTTCCCAAAGAAAAGGATGTTAAGTATTAATACATTCTTGTAATCAATCAAGATACATCCCATCGGTCACTGTGGAGACATTGCTGTTCATGTTTGTACATTAGGCCTACAGGTAAGGTTTCCTGACCTTATCTTTAATTTATATGAGTTGTATTACATATTTTTGTATATATTGTCTGTTTTTTTCTTGTACTATGGACCTTTGATTGTGTCCTGCATAAAGTTATTATTATTTTCTGGTATGTATTATTCAGGGTTTTCCCCATCATTAAAAGGCTTGGGTGCAGCACCCTGTCAAGCTTAATCCAAATGAATGTGACTAAAAGTCCCAGATCATGTTGGAGATTGTCTTTAGCAAGTTTAGTTTTTAAGCTTTTTGAGTGTAATTTCTTTATTACCTGCTCTAGCTTTTCAGACACAGATATGGTTAAAAAAAAAAAATAATGGTCCAAAATTAATTTTTTTTTAAATTCAAAAAGTCAAAAAGAAATTGAGATTTAGATTTGTTTTATTTAGATTTATTTTATTAGGACAATGCACATTAATCAACATTTCTGAAAATGTGCCAGTGTTAGCCAGTCGGCTAATGTTCAACTGTGGTCCTAGTTACCTAGCATGTATGTCTTTATGAAAAGAAAATTGAGGGAGGGCCCCCAAACCCCCGCCCAATACGTGCACCTAAGTCTTCCATCCACTTGAGGGAAAACACATTTATTATTATTATTATTATTATTATTATTATTAGCCAGGGGTGCATGCAGTAAAGCAGACAGGCTACAGGCCTGCATTCAGGGTGGAGCAGCACATTATTGTACAGCTTTGTGAAAGTGTGATCACAGCGCTCGGCACTGGCTCTTCTTCAGCGGCTCTGCTCCTCTTAGCGGAGGTGATCCAACAATAATGACTTGCTCTATGGTTACTGGGGCTTGGGAGGCTGGCAAAGGATGGGAGGAAGGATGGGAGGGAGGATGAGAAGGAGGATTGGAGTGAGGATAGGAGGGAGGATGAGAGGGAGGATGGGAGTGAGGATAGGAGGGAGGATGAGAGGGAGGATGGGAGTGAGGATGAGAAGGAGTATTGGAGTGAGGATAGGAGGGAGGATGAGAGGGAGGATGGGAGTGAGGATGAGAAGGAGTATTGGAGTGAGAATAGGAGGGAGGATGAGAGGGAGGATGGGAGGGAGGATAGGAGGGAGGATGAGAGGGAGGATGAAAGGGAGGGAGGATGAGAGACTATGAGAGGGAGGATGATGGGGAGCTGGGAGAGGATAGGAGGGAGGATGAGAGGGAGGATAGGAGGGCGGATGACAGGGAAGGATGAGAGAGGATGAGAGGAAGGATAGGAGGGAGGATGAGAAAGGATGAGAGGGAGGATGAGAGTGAGGATGAGAGTGGATGAGGGAGAGGATGACAGGGAGGATGAGAGGGAGAATGGGAGTGAGGATGAGGGGGAGGAAGAGAGGGAGGATGAAAGGGAGGGAGGATGAGATGGAAGATGGGAGTGAGGATATAGGGAGGATGAGAGGGAGGATGAGAGGGAGTGGAGGAGAGGAGTCTGTAAGCCTTGATGGGGACTTGTCAAAGACAGATAACTTCCTGCTTTTCACCGTCTCTGCTCATCCTCTCTCTGTTGCCGGGGCCGACAAAGATACGGAGCTTGTTAGCGCCACTGTCTTCCAGGTGATCCCCTTTAAAACAGGGTTGGGCTGCTGATGTCAAGTCAACTTCATTTATTTATTTTTGTATTAATTAATTCATTTATTTATTTATAGCACATTTAAAGGGCATAAGTTGACCCAAAGTGCTTTACACCCAAGGCAGATTGTCTTACATGATTAAAAAGGTACATCGCAAACGAGAATACAACTTAAAACAAAATGACTGACATGAAGTTAGAAATGTGGAAGTTTGGATATTTTAGATATTTTACATAAACAGATTTCCCTAACATTAGTTATTGTTGTGTATATTGTCCTTTTATCGCTCTTGCCCAGGGACCACAGATGTAAATTAGGTGTATATCTAACTCTGGTACAGGGCTTACACTGTACATGGTCCATGATAAATAAACTAATTCATAATTAATAATAATAATAATAATAATGATAGTTATGAGTTCTCACTAAAAAATTATGTTATAATTTGTTTTACTATCACAACAGAACAGAGGAACAATAAATAAATAATATGTGATAAATAAAATGTGAAAATATACAAATTTAAGATATGAAACTTACATGTCCTTTGAACAAAAACACAATAACAAAAAAAAATCAGTGTTGCCAACAGGGACGTTGTAGAGCGTCCTCTGGTGGACAGACTATGCAACGCCATCACTAACAGGGCCGTTGTAGAGCGTCCTCTGGTGGACAGACTATGCAACGCCATCACTAACAGGGACGTTGTAGAGCGTCCTCTGGTGGACAGACTATGCAACGCCATCACTAACAGGGACGTTGTAGAGCGTCCTCTGGTGGACAGACTATGCAACGTCATCACTAACAGGGACGCTGTAGAGCGTCCTCTGGTGGACAGACTATGCAACGTCATCACTAACAGGGACGCTGTAGAGCGTCCTCTGGGGGACAGACTATGCAACCCCATCACTAACAGAGACGTTGTAGAGCGTCTTCTGGTGGACAGACTATGCAACATCATCACTAACAGGGACGCTGTAGAGCGTCCTCTGGTGGACAGACTATGCAACACACTCATAACATGGTTGACCTTCCGTTTTTATTTTTTAAATATTCATTCATTAGAATCATTTATCTGTGTATAATGAATATATATACTGTATATATTTCGGCCATTATAAATGCCAATACAATAAATCAGGAAATGCCTAATATATCGATATATCGTTCTGGCTCTAGTTTGATGATTAATGTTTTTAATAGTGATAGATAATTAACAGCGTGATCCCCACATTTCATTTGAAAGAGTCACACCCAGCACAGAGCTCAGAGCTTCAGTCAACACATGAGCCACATTTGTTTTTTGTTTTTTTCCAGCAGCAGGAGCCTCTTTTCAAAGATGTATCCGCGGGTACCACAGAGAGCGGTGAATGACAGCATGTGTAGCTGGTGACAAAGCCAAGCCGGCAGCTGAACGGAGATAGAGTGAACACACGCAAAAGACTGAAGATGAAGTCAGACTGAATTTGTTTTTCGAGGATGAAAAAGACAAGTTGGGAGGCTGAAGCGAGTGGAAAATCCTCTGGCCTACTTTTTCCATAGCTGCATGCAAGTATGAGTATAGTGTGAATTTCTTCCTCTTTTCTTACCTTGCTCTGGGCTCAGCCTGTGAATATTACTGGAATCGGCCATTGGTGTATTCCCAAAAAAGAGCTTCATGAGCGGCTAAAACAAGGACGGAGAGGCTGGCTTCACCCAAACTACCATCTGGAGGGCAGCTACTTTCACAGGCATGCCTCGCCTTGTGGCTGTCATCTTCCGAGGTGTGATAGCAAACTTACCTAACCTCTTCTCTCCTCTTTTCTATTCCACCTTTCTCATCCAGTCCTTCTCTCTACTCGCTTCCTATCTCTCCAGGAAAGCCCATCCTCTTTATCTCTATGTGCTACAGCAGTGTGGCGGGTAGCAGCAAAGACAATAGTGTGTTATGGCACACTTCTTCTTCTTCCTCTTCTTCTGCCTCTACTGTACTGCCGGGAGGGGAGGGGAGGGAGGGGGGGGGGGGGGGTGCCCGGAGAGCTTTGGGAACACGCTTAGTTAAGTCAACCACTCACTGCTCTCGAACGAGTGGGGGAAGCGCCCTTGGTTCAAAGCTGATCACCTGGGAGAAGGAGCGCTATTAGATGGAGGAGGAAGGGAGGGAGAAGTGGGAAAAGAAGAGAGAGAGGAAGAAAGGGGGGGAGGGCAAACTGGAAGGGAGGAGGAGCAGGGAGAGGAAATGGAGTGAAACGCATCTGCTGAGATAAAGAGGAGAAGAGAGGGATGAGAGAGGCATGAAGGAGGCAAGGTGGCGGTGATTTGCGAGTAGCAAAGAGCAGCAGCGTGGGGTGCGCATGTTTTATTCAACACAGAGAGATGTTTTGAGAGAGAGGACCAGCCAGGATGCGTTTGGTGGGCAGCAAAGGGAGAGACAGAAAATAACAAGAAAATAACAAAAAGAAGGAAATGATGAACTTGGCTCCCCTTTTAAAATCTGGGTTCGAGGCCAGCGGGAGAGCAAGCAGCTTCCAACATATGATAGAAAGAGTGTTTGTACACTTGGAACAACTTCTAGGAAAGTCTACCTGTAGAGTAGGGCTGGAAATACACTCCAAATAGTTCGACCCAATCACAATGTTTGTTTACAATAACTTCCGGATAGAAAAACTCACGGATATACAACTTACAGTGGCCCGAATAAGTTTACACACCCATGCTAAAGTTGATTAAAAAGAGGAATAAAACATCTTTTGGAAATTGATCTTAATGCCTTAATTCCAAAAGATTTAGGAAAATCCAACCGTTTAAGGACACCAATTTTCTTTGTGAATGAATAACGTATTGTAAATATTTTATTTATTTTTCAAGGCCAGTTATTTCATGGATCAGGATACTATGCATCCTAAAAAAGTTCCCTTGGCCTTTAGTATTAAAATAGCCCCCCCCCCACACACACACATCATCATCATCACATACCCTTCACCATACCTAGATCAGCATGGGGGGCTTTCCATAAGATCATCTCTCAATGGAAATCAAACCAGCTATTAGGCTAACTGAAATAACACTATGCCAATCTCTAGGTATTGTGAAGGGTATGTGATTATTGGGGGGGGGGGGGGGCTATTTAATATAGCCCCCCTGGATCCATCCTGGATCCATGAAATAACTGGCCTTTAATAATAAAAATGTGCCTGTCTCTATGGGAATTTATTATAGGGGGGTGTATACTTATGCCCCCTGTATTTTAACATGGGGGGGGGGGTGTATACTTATATAATTTTTTTTTAATCCAGAAAAGCATTACAAACCACAAAGAGATTTCCCTAACATTAGTTATTTGTAGTTATTTATGAGTTCTCATTACTCATTACAATAATACGATAATTTGTTTTATTGTCACAACAGAACAGAGGAACATCAAAATATATTAAAATTCTGATGAATAAAATGTATAAAAATACAAACCTAAAATATGAAACTTAAAGTCCTTTGAACAAACTCAGTGTTGCCAACATGGTCGTTGTAGAACGCCCTCTGGTGGACAAACTATGCAGCACCAATGTTCATAAGATTTTGTTAAATCTTGGATTAATTTCACAGTTGCAAGTGTAGAGTTACACCACATAAACTCTATCAAACTCCCAAAAGACAATTATAGCCTTTCTAAAAGGCCTCAGCAACTTTATAGACTTCACTTTGCTTGCAAAGTGATCCTACAATTAATCATCGCACTAGTGATGAATTAAGCCCTTAACCCAGAGTTTTTACCCTCTTTAGTTGTGCTAGATCCAACCAGTTTTTACTGCCTTGCAAGTACGAGCTCAGACAAGGAAATGGATATCTCGGCCTCTGCTGTGTCAATTCTGACCGTTCTTGCCTCCTTCAAGTCCTCAAACCCTATGGAAATGCACCATTCGACTAACTTAAAAACAAGATCACCACAAAGAAACATGGGAAATCTAATTCCGTTTATTGTCAGATCCATGGTCATGAACGTTGGGTCATGATGTGGTGGCTGGCGTCTCCCTTAGAGATCGGGTGAGAAGCTCAGTCATCCCTGACGAGTAAAGCCGCTGGTCCTTTGCGTCAAAAGGAGTCAGTTGAGGTGATTTGGGGATCTGGTAAGGATGCGCCCAGGCACATCCAGCTAGGAGGAGGCCTCCGGGAAGACCCAGGACTAGGTGGAGGGATTATATCTCCAACTTGGCCAGGGAACGCCTTGGGATCCCCCAGTCGGAGCTGGTTGATGTGATTTGGGAAAGGCAAGTTAGGGGTCCCCTGCTGGAGCTGCTGCCCCCGACGATGAAGGTTATATCCAGTGTTTTAATAGAGATTTTCCATACAAAGAATTCTTTTTTGATGGAAGCACTGAATTGTCAGTAACTGTTGTGAGCAGCTTTAGTCTAAATCTCTTGGTACAGTGGGTGCATTGACCCATACTGGCTGAACCGTGGGGTGGCAACAGTACAAATAGTGTCATGGCAGTCATGGTACATCAACTTCAAATACAAAACACAACTCACAATATTTCCAGCAACGTTCATCTAATGCATGATATGATTATACAGTACATGTATCATGCATGTTTCATGAGGTGGGAACAACAAAGCTCTGCTCCTACATGGACATGGACTTTCAAAAAGCCCAAAGCTGCTCTTCAGCCGCCACAAAATCCTAACCCAGAATCCCCAGGAGACGAGCTGCATCCAACCTGCGCTTCAACCAAAAGTCAAGCTTCATTTATCCAATGGTGTCTTGTAGCGTGCAACACCTCCTGCTGCTTGAGTAAGCTTCGGGCATGCTAGAGTGGCTGTCCACTGAGTCACAGTATAGTATACCAACAGGACCTGTGTCGCATAGACCCTCGGGACATCACTGACTCCACCACTACCCCCTGACGCTAGAAGCTGCATGGGAGGAGCAAGGAAGCAGTCTGTAAGGACTAGTGTAATGGTCTCCTAGTGTGTTGCATGTGTTTGGGTTGGTATAGTGGGGGGTGGGCATTATGGCCCTGAGGGACTTTAAAAGGCTGTAGTTGGGGGTTCGGCCCTGTACCATGTAGCTTTCTCTATCACTGATATAGGACGGATAGATTATAAAAAAGATGGAAATGGCTAGGGAAGGGAAGCAAGTTCATGTTGCATCAGCATCAACGCATTGATGCAAAGGGTTGGTGAAGATGTGTCTGTGGCACTCGGCCCCAAGCCCATTGGTTCCTCCTAAAGACAATAAATCTTCAACAAGCTCACGGCCATGCTATCGGCTCAGCATGTACACAAACCCTTCGTAGTATTCTGGTAGACAGTGACTGACGTTTTGATGTAGAATTGGATCTTCATCAGAGTCCTGTTGTCTGGTGTCAAAGTCCTGTGCTTTGTATGACAAACCATCCACTTCCAAGACTTCGTGAACTGAAAAAAGCATGGCTAATGACGTAATCTGTGCAGCAATTGCAAACCTCCAACCTCCATTACTTCTAAAATGTATTTAGCAAAACAAATACGTAGGGTATTAGTGTATTTTGTAAGAGACAGGGATTTAACCTACCCACAAAGCGCCACCAGATCTCTATATCACATTATATGTTCCTGAGGTAATTTGTACATATAGCTACGAAAAGTAAAGCAATGTTATTCGTATGTACTTAACCCTTGTATTGTCTTCACTTTCGGGACCCTCTCGTATCCCTCGGGTCAAATTGACCCGTGACTTATTTGGGGTTTTAAAAACATTTCTGAAATAAAATGTTACTTCATAATCTCAAATATTGTCTTTATCTCAATTTCAAACAATTGAGATAACATATGTTTAAGGAATGCAATCAGTCTCTACTAGAACACAATTAAAAATGGAAGTGGGACTCGTTTTTTTGTCATAAGGTTATAATTCATGTTAAAAATCCACTATGGAAACAACATAAGTGGTCATATCGAGAATAATTTTCTGAATTGAGTCAGGAATATCCTGTATGTTTCTCACAGGAAATAAGGTAAGGCCCTTGATTTTCTTGACTTTTTTATTTTTATTTACCATTTTTCTTCTTGTAAAAATTTGAAATGGGTCAATTTGACCCAAATACCATACAGGGTTAAAATACATTTTCTGCATGCACCACAGTGACTGCTGCTGTATAAGAACACTGTGGAGAGCATAGGTAGAATATTTGTGTGGATGTTGGGTTATAAAACACAGCACTTTCAAGTGGGGGAGTGGAGTTTGCTTTTTTTTGCGAAAATAAAGGACTTTCACCCAGGAAACACATGTTTTCTGGGATTTTTCATCGTGGGGTTAGCTCTAGCCAGGTTAGCTATTCTTAGCAATAACAGTTGATAACACATTATGCTGTTTTGTGTGCATACAAACACTATAGCAACATGTCAACAGATAGACAGGACTGGGTGTATGGAGTGAGACCCAAATGAGACAAAAGTGTTAATAACTGTATGTTACTACAGCTTTAACTACTGTTGACGCACGGAGCAGCCATGTTGGATTTTGAGCGTGGGGCACACGGAGGTTGTCCGAGTTCTGATCTCAGGGGCCGCGTTTCCGACTTTGATCTTAGAAAATCCGACTTCCGAGTACAACGCACGCATTATTATTTCTAGTTGGATCTTGATCCAAAGTAGAATCTTTTTCCTAAACTTAACGTGTCATTTTGGTTCCTAAACTTAACTGTAGTCGCCGCGTGATGCTCACTGTGTCAGTGTCTGCCAAACTCAACTGCCCCGGCCTCTTAACCCTTGTGTTGTCTTCCCGTCAAAATTGGAAATCAACATTTTTGTTGATGCTTTTTATCAATGTTTTACTTCTGAGCCCTAAGGCCATTTTTACAGTTTATTGTCCATCTGGATTTATTTTATAAAAAAGCTTGTAAAACATCAACCCTGTTGTCTACAGTCAAGATATGAACATCATTTTTTGGGTTATTAGAATATTTGGGTTGCAGTGAGGTCACTTGCATGTTAAAAATGGTTGTAGGACCTTAAAGACAAATAAATAAATAAAACGGAACGTGAATCTTCCAGATATGTATTGATATCACAGACAGATAAGTAATAAATAAGCCATTTTACTCTCTAAAAAACTTCTCATATGTCTTGGGAGTCACACTGAAGAAATAATAATTATAACTTATACAGTTGACAAAATACAGACATTTTTTCAAAGAAAGTCAAGACGCTTTTGCTCTCATGACATTTACATATGCCAATAATAACATAATAATGTCATATTTATTGATAGTACACCCACAGCAATGCTACACAAGCAATTGCGTGTCTAAAATTGTGTGCCTATTGGCCTTTTTGTCCCCTCTGGCCTTCCATACAAGAGGGAGACGTTGTCTCCCATATATGGGCATGCTGGTGCCTCTATTTCCGTAAACAAACACAGAGGAGAGACATGGCCGCGAGCTAGCGGCAGAAATGAGCCAAAACGCGATGAATTATGGACATAAAGTGGATAAATCTCGGATGTAACAGTTTGGATTTAAAGCCCAACGACCCCGAAAGAGGCTGGAAGTTCCAGGCTGGATAGAAAACCACCTGTAGAGGCTAGAAGGACCCGGAAGAGACCACCGTAACCGCTAACTCGTCCTGTTTTAGACTCAACCGTTGGTAAGTCAATAGCTTGTATGGTTTAAAAATGATTAAATTATGAATCAGAGGTGCTGTTTTTACGCGTGGGCGAGTGTCTCGGTCACAGAGGGTTTCATTTACTTTAGTTTTACAGTTATTTTTGGAATTTATGGTCAATAAACCTAATTTTTAGGAAGTTATACTTAGTATTTAGGATTTATTTAGATTAAAATGAAAGGAATGTATGTTGATGGATAATCACAGACTGGAAAATGTCAACTTTTACTCAATACTCTTTGAAAACCACTTCAATTTGTTTTTCAAATGCTATAAAATTGAATAAGACGCCCGAAAATTAATGAAAGTAGAGATTTGTACTTGGCAAAGAGAGTTGTGTGGAATCAATCATGTTATTTTGGGGAATTACAATTGGGTAGTTAAAAAGAGCATTGATATAGGAAAATGGGTCAATTTGACCCGAGGACAACATGACGGTTAAAGGACCATTTCACGGAGCTCTGTCTCAAAGTAACCTACCGACAGCTAGACTAAACTACCAACTACCACTGATGCAACAGACAGCGTACAGAGCTCTGTAGCTGGCGTCACTTCGCCTAATTTCATAGGATTTCTGACAAATTAGTGTGCATACGTTTTCATACGATATCACACAAACCCGCTCATTACAATGCGTCGCAGCAGGTCACTGTTGCTGGTTGAAGGCTGTGGAAACTTGGTCATGTGCAGGAACAAGAAAGGTTAGAAACAATGTGAGGCTGTGAGCCTCATGGCGACTATTTATATCTCTTCTAGGTCACCTGTGCCACCTTGTGCATTGTCTGGCAGGGCAGAAGGTTATCTCCTTAGCTATTGTAAAAGCTAAGCGATTGATAACATCGCTGCAGAGCACAACAGTGATCTATACCAACTGGTTTCTAGTGACGTGGGAGAAGAAAAAGCCACGGGTGAAGCCTGATAAGAAATTTGAGACACTTCTAGAAACCACAAACCCACTGTTGGGTCACTGAAGAGCCTGTTTCTATTTCTTTTGAGTCCACGTTTTCTTGTACAAGTGAAACCAAGCAGAGTATTGACTGATTGACTCACAAGGTGGAAGTCACACACACAAACCAAAAACACCACTGATGGCTCAGATCCCATCAAAGTCGAAATGGCATGAGAATAGGCTTGTAACAATTATTAAATCATTGTCTAATAGTGATTTTTTTTTTTTTTTACATAATAGCTCATGTTGTCCTTGGGTCAAATTGACCCGTTTTCCTATATCAATGTTCTTTTTAATTCCCCAAAATAACATGATTGATTCCACACAACGCTCTTTGGCAAGTACACATCTCTACTTTCATTAATTTTGGGGCGTCTTATTCAATTTTATAGTATTGGAAAAAACAAAATCGAAGTGGTTTATGAAATAGTATTGAGTGAAAAAAATATTCTGTAAATAATCCAGTCTGTGATTATCCATCAACATCCATTCTTTTAATTTTAGTCTCAATAATTCCTAATTTCTGCTTTTCTAACTCAAACATTAGGTATAATTTCCTATAAATGAGGTTTATTGACCATAACTTCCAAAATAACTAACACTAAAGTTAAAAAGTCAGGGCTATGTAGTGTTAAACGTCAAAAAAAGCGTCAAAAGTGACAAAAACATAAGAAAAAGTTAAAAACATTGATAAAAAGCGTCAACAAAAGTGTTGATTTTCAATTTTGACGGGAAGACAACACGAGGGTTAACTACAATTGCTTACATTAGCTAAAGTCTTAAGGCGTATGACTGCGGCTGCAATCGTGAGTTGTTGGTATTTGGCCCTATAGACGTTCATATCAACAGAAAGGAATTATGTGATAATAAAGAGGCGTCATTCAAAACTTGTGTTAATTGTTTAAATAAGTAATGAATAAAGACATATTTTTAAATTTGACTGAAATCCACAATTATATCGTTAATGGCAATTATTTTGGAGACAATTAGACAGTGAAATTTGGAATTGTTACAGCTCCACTTAAGAATATTAATAACTGCAGCAGCTCAGATACTCTTCTCTTGTTTTTCTTAGCAATGTTAAACCTCTGTCTTTATTCATGTGGTGTGAAATTAATTGGCAATGCTGAGGAAGTGTCAGTGAAATTTGCCATTTCTGTTAAGTCTTTCTATTTCTAGGGCTAAATTAAAATTTGCATAAAAGCATTCCTGGATGGAGATGGGGACCCAGCGCTTTAATCTAAAAATGTCTCTGTCTTTTTGGGAAAGGGTTTGACCTGTTCAGCAAACTGTCTCTCACACGTTACGAGTGGGACGGAGGAGAGAGCAGAAGTTAATAACCTCAGCTGAATGAGTGGTGGGGCCAGCTGTGTCCTCCGTAACTCATTAAATGTGTGTGTGCGTGTGTGTGTGTCTATGTCTTCTGTGTGTGTGTGTGTGCGTGTGTCTGTCTATGTCTTCTGTGTGTGTGTCTGTCTATGTCTTCTGTGTGTGTGCGTGTGTCTGTCTATGTCTTCTGTGTGTGTTTGCGTGTGTCTGTCTATGTCTTCTGTGTGTGTGTCTGTCTATGTCTTCTGTGTGTGTGTCTGTCTATGTCTTCTGTGTGTGTGCGTGTGTCTGTCTATGTCTTCTGTGTGTGTTTGCGTGTGTCTGTCTATGTCTTCTGTGTGTGTGTCTGTCTATGTCTTCTGTGTGTGTGTGTTCGTGTGTCTGTCTATGTCTTCTGTGTGTGTGTCTGTCTATGTCTTCTGTGTGTGTGCGTGTGTCTGTCTATGTCTTCTGTGTGTGTGTCTGTCTATGTCTTCTGTGTGTGTGCGTGTGTCTGTCTATGTCTTCTGTGTGTGTGTCTGTCTATGTCTTCTGTGTGTGTGTCTGTCTATGTCTTCTGTGTGTGTGTGTTCGTGTGTCTGTCTATGTCTTCTGTGTGTGTGTCTGTCTATGTCTTGTGTGTGCGTGTGTCTGTCTATGTCTTCTGTGTGTGTGTGTGTGTCTGTCTATGTCTTCTGTGTGTGTGCGTGTGTCTGTCTATGTCTTCTGTGTGTGTGTCTGTCTATGTCTTGTGTGTGTGTGTGTGTGTGTGTGTGTGTGTGTGTCTGTGTGTGTGTCTGTGTGTGTGTGTGTGAAGAGCAGGTGGCCTAAAGCAAATAGAAAAGAAAGAGCATTTCCCAGGGTTAGATTGAGGGTCAAATTGTTCGAACACAAACACTTTAATGGAGGAAGAAAATGTCAGGCGATTGATTGTGCTGTAAGAGATATGAGCACTGACAAGCGCTGAGAGACACACATCACACACACACACAGCAGGATGCAAATGAGGTCCCGCATATCATGTAGAATTAGTATGTTGTATGTCGGTGGGTGGGTTCCATTAAAAAACAATTCATAAAAAGGGTTGAGTCTTCTGTTTTGGCTTAATGATGCAGTAAGCCCCCACACTCACGCTCTCTAAGTGTAAAGTAAGGGTGGGGGGGGCATACTTACTGCTACTTGGACAGTATACTTATACTATCCATATCCACTTATACTATATTATCCACTTAAACTATACTATCCATATCCATTTATACTATCCATATCCACTTATACTATCCATATCCACTTATACTATCCATATCCACTTATACTATCCATATCCACTTGTACTATACTATCCATTTATACTATACTATCCATATCCACTTATACTATACTATCCATATCCACTTATACTATCCATATCCACTTATACGATCCATATCCATTTATACTATACTATCCATATCCACTTATACTATACTATCCATATCCACTTATAGTATACTATCCATATCCACTTATACAATCCATATCCACTTGGATAGTATACTTATACTAAAGATAGTATACTTATATCTTATGTTGCATATCACCTATACTTGGATACTTATACTGTCCAAGTGATTGGATAGTATAAGTTTTCAGATCATTTACTTGAGCTACTTACTTACAAGTAGCAATAGTACAATGTAAAAATACTTTAATGATGGTTATTATAAAGTGTTACCGCTGTTCCTTTATGTCATGTAAAAATAAAACACTTTGAGGATCTTACTTGAAAACACTATTATGTAATTAGGATGTATTGGCAGTGCTCCTATCCATATGCAGCCCTCCATGCGTGCAGGTGGGCATACGCTCGTGTGAGTGCCCTGGAAAAATCACTCTCCAGCCTTGATAGAACTAGACCTCCGGGGCCTTGGAGAACAAACCATTCCTCCCCCTCAAAGTATTAATTCACAGGAGTGTGTGTTTGTGTATGTGTGGCTACTGGGGCCTGATAACTGGCTGATAAGCAAAACTGTCAAACTCATTTCATGCGCACTGTGCCATAAATTTGACAGGTGCAATTTCCTTTTTCTTATACTGTTGGACAGCTAAACATACGGGGTGTGTGTTTTTGTGTGTGTGCGTGCGTGTGTGTGTGTGAAGCACATTAGTATGAACCTTTGGGTTAAACTGTTCTCTTTAGGTCAGTGTCTGCTATATATATATATATATATATATATATATATATATATAAGGCCGGACATCAGGGAATTGTATAAAATACTTTTTTTATATTATATAGGTGTTAAATTTAATTCATAAATGTCTTAAAAAGGTCTTAAAAAAGTCTGAAATTTGACTTGGTGAAACCTGCTAAAACCCTGTATTATGTTGTTACATTATTGTTGCGTTAAACATCTTGTTCCTTTTTTGTTCTTGTCAGTGCAACAGTTTGAGCGACACAGAAAAATAAATGTCAAGCAGGTTTTAACTGTCACCACCTCTGCAATGATTGGTCAGTCTCTGTAAAGTGTCAGCGATAAGTGCAGCACATCACTCAAAACACGGCCCTTAGCACCTTGACTCCTCTGTCCTAGACTGAACCGGACGTTGTTCTGTCCCTTCCTTCAGAGGAAAGGACGTCTCAACTCTCTAAAACACATTTGCTTGTTTCCTCTCTCCTCGCATGATTTTCTCGCTAGTGCCTCCTTGGTGGGAGGGACTAAGATGCGAGGAATGGAGGAAAGTGGAGGACTCGAGGAGGCAATTTTAGAGCAATGAGATGCACCTCGTGATATCATGCAGTGAGTAAATCAGACAATAAAACGGAAAGATTAGATTAGGAAGAAGGCTATTATTCAGCCAGACACATTTGAGGGCCACACAGTGAGTACTTACAACAGCAGATCTCTGCATGAAGTGAATCGGTTCCTACAGATAGCTGTCGCTCTACCACACACTCCCCATGTAAACACACACACACATACACACACACACACACACACACACACACACACACACACACACGCGCACACCACAAATTGAGTTGCACATTGAAGCTATGTCGCCCCATGAGGAATTCTAAGTAATGATGACAAAACTGTCAACACATCTACATGATACAAGCCTTCTGTGATCTTATTCCTAATAATAGGAATTACATGCGGTGTTTGGAAACACACAGTCAGGACTTTGAGGCCCCTGAGGGCATGATGTCTGCTTTGTGCAGTCAGTAATCCAGTCTTACTATAACTACAGGGTTTCCGCGGGGTCCGCGTATATTTGTGTATGTATATATGGTTGTGTGTATGTTTATATATGTATACATGTACGTATGTATGTACGTACTGCATGTATGTATGTATGTATGTACTGTATGTATGTATGCATGCATTATGTATGTTTGCATGTATCTACATGTATGTATGTTTGTGTATATATGTACTGTATGTGTGTATGTATGTATATTTGAATATTCTTTCTTCCTTTCTCGTTATTTTTTAGTCTGTTTTATCCATTATTGCTTGTGTCTTGGTTTCTTTGGAATTGCATAATAAGTTCCCTTTATAAGATACTATTGCTGCTCTGTCTGATTTTTGTTTTAAAATAAAAATAAATAAAATAAATAAAAATAATAAAAGGTCCTAAATTCGACTTGGTGAAACCTGTAGAAACCCTGAACTACAGTACTAATCTACTTCTATCACTGGTACTGCAGGAAACCAACCACTGGCCCAACAAATAAAGAAACTGCTCCAAATGAGACTGATGACAGTCGAGTGTGAACACTGATGGAAGTAAATGTGTTGCTTGACAGTCTGCTGAACAGTATGACACAGTGCCCTCTGCTGAGTACACACTGTCTATCTGGGTCTATCTGGGTGTCCCATAGAAATAAAGTCTGTAAATTACAACTGTCAACGCTTTAAAAAGCTTTGGTTAGCGTGGCTTACACATGTCAAAAATGTGTAAAGTCTATTATTGAATGAGTAAATATGCAGTAGAAATCTGGTGTATTCCATAAGTGGAAGAGGTATTCAGATCCTTCATTATTCAAGTACTAATACCACACTGTAATAATACTAAGTAAGTTAAAGTCCTGCATTGAAAATCTTACTTTAGTATCTAAGGATCCAAACAGTTGTGTGTTTAATGGTCTAATCAGTTCAGCTGGACTTGTAGGCTGTTATGTTGTTGGCTAGTTTCATTTATAATAAAGCATCATTATATTATTTGTGTTTTACATGTGTTTTGTGAGTAAAAATCTTGATTAGTAAAGTAACTAGTAACGAAGTTGTAGAAAAATGTACAATATTTTCTCTCTGAAATGTAGAGGAGTAGAAGTAGGAAGTGGTATGAAAAGAAAAGACTCAAAAAGTACAAGTACCTACAGTAACAGTTAAATTCCATCACTGAGTACAAGTATCATTGCCTTTATGTAGATTCTACTTTCTTCTTCTGCATGATGTCACACACACACACACACACACACACACACACACACACGAGTGTGTGGCGGTGAACTTTGATCATGCATGTGATTGAATCTCAGGGTAATTCTGGGGGAAATAATGAGTATGTTTTCTTCGGGGACAGACAGTGTCCCAGAAAGGCCTCATGTTTCACATACAGTACATACTGTCTGACATCTGAAGCTACAAAGCTGCAAATTTAAACAGCTCTTTATTCCCCAAATAGTTGGGGGAAAAAAATCTAAAAGCTTCTACAACTAGCTCTGGCTTTTATGCTAATGTGTGTGTATATACTGTACATCTATACATCTTACATCTTATAACTTTTTCCCTGTTAAATATTGTTCTTGTTCTTATTCAATCAGTTTATAGGTTATTATGTTATGTAGTCATAGTTAATATTTAATCATGATCTACTGCACTGTTCACTTTTGCACACAGTCTACCATAGTACCTCACCTTATCATGGTCATGTGTGAATGTGTGTGTGTGTGTCTGATGAGCAGGTGGCACCTTGTACGGCAGCCTCGGCCACAGTGTATGAATGTGTGTGAATGGTGAATGTATCCTGTATGATGTAAAAGCGCTTTGAGTAGTCGTTAAGACTAGAAAAGCGCTATATAAATACAGCACATTTACAAAACTAACCTCAGTGATGCGGTTATCTGTGTGAATATCTAACGTTAGCAAAAGAACATATTCATATATTATTATAATATAACTTTTCAACCATCCACATTACAACCATTACAATTTCAAACAAGGCCACTCCCCTTAGGAGACTGGAAGTGTGTACCGTTTCATAGCATCGGCGCTGCTTGAAATGCGCTATGTTCAGTATAGATATTTGTAAAGAGTAATCCTTAGATTCAGCTCGCTCTTAGCGGCAATTTTTTTCAATCTGTGATTGTCAGAGTTGTGGTTGACTTATCTCCTTATGTGTAAAACTTACAAAGTAAAGTTCATAAAGTGGAATAACTTTATAAAAAAGGTCTCCATCCAGATTGCACCTGTCAGAAAATCTTCCCCCATCTGCCTGCTCATGGAGCCGCAAACTGGAAACTCCAAAGTCATCCGTCTCGGATCGTTGGAAGAAAAACAGGATGTCAGCAGACACAAATATCTATTTATAGAACTCACGTCAAGTGTTTGAAACACAGTGAATCTACTTGAACTTATTGTTTTACAGTTTTTTAACAAATCACTTTAGCACTAATTTCAGAAACTTGACGTCATTTTTCAAAACCCTAACACTTGTTTCAATTGCTTGGACACAGTACACATAAACCTCATATCATTTGTTCATTTAACATAAATCACCTGTTCAATATGACGCAACTTAACATCCAAGTACTACTACTTCAAAAAGCAACTCCCACATTACATTTCAGATGATTGTCTATTCATTTCATTACAGTGATCTAACGATCAATGGATACAACTGCTCTAATGAGAAGTAACTGTAGTTTCAGGAGACAGAAACAATATTCCATGTGTAGATCATAAAAGTTTCAATATACCGAGATTCATTGTCACCAATTAACATGGAGCATGAACCACTTAGACTACATTATCTGAGTAATATTTCATCATCATTCTTTACTGTAATGTCCTCCTGTTTATCAGACACTGTTGCTATGGTCCCGTGTACTGTCCCTTTACTGTAATGTCCTCCTGTTTACCAGTTTGTTTGTTTGAGTTTCGTCACAACACCATCCACAATGCCGGATATTTGGTTTCTGTTTCCGTCTGTCACTGTGTGTGTGTGTGTGTGTGTGTGTGTGTGTGTGTGGACCAGGTTTTACTACATTTGTGGGGACCAAAAACTGGAAATACAGTATACTTATGGGGTCCTGACAGCTTTGTGGGGACAAAATGTTGGTCCCCATAACGTTAAAGGGCTGTTTGAGGAATAAGACTTGGTTTTAGGATCAGGGTTAGAATTAGGTTATGGTTAGGGTTAGGGTAAGGGTTAAGGTTAGGCATTTAGGTTTGATGGTTAAGGTTAGGGTAAGGGTTAAGGTTAGGCATTTAGGTTTGATGGTTAAGGTTAGGGTAAGGGTTAAGGTTAGGCATTTAGGTTTGATTGTTAAGGTTAGGGTAAGGGTTAAGGTTAGGCATTTAGGTTTGATGGTTAAGGTTAGGGTAAGGGTTAAGGTTAGGCATTTAGGTTTGATCGTTAAGGTTAGGGTAAGGGTTAAGGTTAGGCATTTAGGTTTGATTGTTAAGGTTAGGGTAAGGGGCTAGGGAATGCATTATGTCAATGACTGGTCCCCACAAAGATAGTGAGACACACTTGTGTGTGTGTGTGTGTGTGTGCTGACTGCTGTTGGCCCGCTGAGATTGATCCCAGTCATTTGAGTGATGTCCTGGTTCTCATTAGCTGCTTAATTTGCTTTCTCAGCTCAGTCAATGGGAACAGATTAGCAGCTGATTCCACCACGGGCTTCAGACGTGCCCCGCTAATTATTAACTAAAACGGTAGACAGCATTAGTGTGTTTATGGATTTTATGGTTTATGGGTGGGTTGGGTTTGTGTGTGTGTGTGTGTGTGTGTGTGTGTGTGTGTGTGTGTGTGTGTGTGCCGAGAGGTGGAAAGCAAAAGACAGAAACAGCAAGTGAAGAAGTAAGTGTTAGTTGTAAATGTTGCGGGGAATTCAATTAGGAGGAAGTAGGAGGATAAAACGATCCTGTTTTAATAGCGTGGAGCTCTGTTCAGTTATAACAGCTCAGCTATTGTATCCCCTCAATATGACAGTAATGGGAATTTCAGGAACAAAATCGCATTACAGCTTCACTCGAGCTGCCTGAGAAACAAGTACTCCAAAGTAATTATCCGAGCATGTTAATGGAAATAAGTTTCAGGGAGAATTTCAGCCAAATGGGACCCTCCAACTTGATCAACAGAGGCCGGGGTAGGGTGACGGGATCTTATAATTCCATTCAATTTGATTTACATAGCGCCAAATCACAACAGTTATCTCATTGGGCTTTTCATAAAGAGCAGGTCTAGACCGGACTCTGGGATGTTATTTACAGAAACCCAACAAGAGCAAGCACTAGGCCACAGAGGCATGGAAACACTTAATTTTAAGAGGCAGAAACCTGGAGCAGAACCACGGCTCAGGGTGGGCGGTCATCTGCCTCGACCGGTTGGGGGTGAGAGAGAGAGAGAGAGAGAGAGAGAGAGAGAGAGAGAGAGAGAGAGAGAGAGAGAGAGAGAGAGAGAGAGAGAGAGAGAGAGAGAGAGAGAGAGAGAGAGAGAGCAAGATCACAGGACTGACTCCAGTGATTATTTTGTCTTCTTCTAGTAATAATTTTAGTCTCACATTGGGAGGGTCTGGCTCGTCCACACAGCATGGATTTACCGGATTCACCCTGCAGAGATCGGCGGAGCAGTTAACCACAGTCCTCATCAATAAACCAGAGCTTAGAATGCCAACACAAATACAGAGGATGGTGAGGGACATCCGGCCGAAATGAGGGACATCTGGCGCAATTTCCCACAACAGCAACCCTGTAAATCAAACGTCGTTGCTATAGACTACCCCTACCTCTAACCCTGACATCTTCAGGTCACAACAGAGCAGCATGGTATCATCTCTTCATGATGCATATACTCAATTAGATCCTCGTTTCCTTCCACCGACTGCCTCACCCTGCCTTAATGTTTTACTAAACACTTTCCCACTGTCCCTGTGCTCTTTAATATTTGAACAACTTGATTCCTGCACACTTTGCCCAGTGAGTGTAAATGCCACGCTTAGCATTGTATAACTCTGGATGTTGTTATTGTGATCGTTGCGACAATACGACTCCTGGAACAGTTTAATTATTTATTCTGTCATTGCTGTGTATCAAACACAAAGCTCTCAGACAGAGACATCACACATGCCACTCCCTTTTCCCCCTATTTGCCAGGCTCTTTGTCAAGACTTCTAAAGAAGATACCAGATACCTTCTTATACGTAATGATGCACTCTCCGTCGCATTGAACATCAAAGGAATATTTCAGATATTTTGGAATTCTTCTTCATCCTGTAAATCACTTTTTGTCTCTTTTGTTCTGCCAGTGAACGAAACGTTGTTTTGTTAGCTGTGAAGTAAACAGATTTACATAATGTGCCAGCAGAGGGAATGGGAGGTAAGAGATGATGAAAAGCACATGATGATGATGATGATGATGATGATGATGATGATGATGATGATGATGCATCATTATGGTAGGAGTTTGTTTAATGCTCTCATATTATAATGACAAGCTGCATACATTGCGAGCAGTGATGTGTCTGACCATGTCTCTCTGAGCTCATTATTAAAACACACTCAGTAAGCAATACATCAGTTAACCTGCTGATATTCACCATTTACAGGGGGGGCGTGGGGGTGGCACTCCCCAATATTATTCCCCACTTTCACTTTTATTTTTGTGGTATTTTAGGCCTTTATTTTTAGACGTGAAAGGGGAGAGAGAGGGGGAACGACAAGCAGCAAAGGGCCCCGCGGGTGAGCTGCTATTGTTATTATTATTATTATTATTATTATTATTATTATTATTATTATTATTATTATATGAGCCCATGGACTGTTGCTATATAGCTCTTTTCTAGTCTTAATGACTACTCAAAGCGCTTTTACAGGAACCACTCACACTTTGACCGAGGCTGCCGAACAATCATCAGATAAACACTCACACATATTTACACACCGATGGTGCAGCATCGGGGGCAACTCGGGGTTCAGTGTCTTGCCCAAGGACTGCAGAGCCAGGCAAGTACAAATCTCTACTTTCATTAATTTTGGGCCGTCTTATTCAGTTTTATAGCATTTGAAAAAAACAAATGGAAGTGGTTTTGAAATAGTATTGAGTAAAAGTTGACATATTCCAGTCTGTGATCATCATCAACATCCATTCCTTTAATTTTAGTCTAAATAATTCCTAATTTCTGTTTTCTAACATAAACATTAGGAATAAGTTCCTAAAAATGAGGTTTATTGACCATAAATTCCCAAAACAACTGTAAAACTGGTTAATAAGTTGTTGAAATAAGTGTTGAAAACATCCAAAAAAAGTGATAAACATTGAAAAAAGTGTCAAAAGTGTTGAAAAAAGGGACAAAAATGTAAGAAAAAGTTAAAAATATTGATAAAAAGCGTCGAGAAAAGTGTTGATTTTCAATTTTGACGGGAGGACAACACGAGGGTTAAACAATCAACAGACACAAACCGTGTTGATTTTCAATGGCTACGACAAACCGAGGCCTCCAGCTGAGCTGCCGGGTGGCTCCGAGCGGGGGAACAGTCCACAAACTACAGGAGCCATCAGCTGATCTTGCATGTGTTGTTCTGTGTCGGCACTTCAAACCTCCCCCCCCCCCCCCAGCGTGGCTACCTGATGCTAGCTTATTGTTCCTGATGCATTGAAATGATTAAACACATCTCAGCTGGCTCAAAGGTAATTTGCTTCACTCTTCACCTCCAACCACAGCAAGAGTTCTGCAGAGGACAGTTTAATTTGAATCAGCGTTGCCGACTGTTTCCTGTGAACCTGTTGCCGCTCTCACCGGGACTTCAAACCGACTTGAAATGAACAGATTTATCACATTGTCAACCTGTGCTATTCTGCTACCCTAAGTAGACCTGCTGTCCTTATTACTACACCGGAACGTGATATATTGTCTTAATGACTCCTCAATGCTGACAATCCTTTTTATACACAAGCCAGACTGCATTTACATTCCTCTCTGTAATCCCCCAGCTCCAGCAGCCACACATTAATTGGCCCTTTTGCTGCTCTGTGCATTAACAAATAGCAGCACCAAAAGCTCTGAGGCAGGCCACATTACTCTGCTGAGAAAGGGAAGCAGCAAAGAGAGACCTAAAGGGATATCTCACTTTTGACCAAAGTTGTTTGCCCATCACCTTCCTAACTTTGTTTTTTACACTTTAAGGGCCCAATGGTAACGATCTAAGCGCATAGTGTGAAGCTCATGGCGCAGGTGCTAAGCGGAGTTAAGCCCTGATGGCGGACATAGTGGATGGAGAGGGCACATCTGGCATGTGAAAGAAGCGCCAGATGTCAAGCTTTATCCCAGCAGTGTGCATCCATTGAGCCAGATTACAACCGAGCCAACAGTTTATTCAGATTATCTAAAACTGAAAGTGAGCATATTGTGCTCCTACAGGAAGCAGTGCAGCAGGCCAGGTTGTCATTTCACTACCTCCGCTCTACTAAGTACGTCTTCTGATCATTGTGTTTGTCTGGTTTTGACCGTGCTTTTTGCCTCTTCTTTGTAGCCACATTGCTGCAATCCCAGATCTCAGTATGTAACTTGAGAACCACGGGGTGGTGGTTCAAAAAGGGGGACCAGAGGGTGTGTGCCCATTACAGGGGTGTCACACCGCTCAGCCTCCCTGGTAAAGTCTTATCCAAGGTGATGGAAAGAATAGAATAGAATAGAAAGCCTTTATTGTCATTATACACAAGTGCAGTCCCTGTGTAACGAGATTTAAGCAACCCCTTTACAGCGTCAACACAAAAATATTAAAATATAAAATGTAAGTAAATAAATATTGCACTGTAATGAGATTAAATGGTTAAATATTAACTATTGAAAGGTGGGTTTGGCCGATAGTCGAACCTTGGGTTGAAGAGGACCAATGCGGATTCCGTCCTGGTCTCCAACCTGGCCTGGGAACGCCTCGGGACCCCCCAGTCGGAGCTTGGGAAAGGGAAGTTTGGGGTCCCATGTTGGAGCTGCTGCCAACACGACCCGACACTGGATAAGCGGACGGAGATAGATGGTTGGATGAATGGATGGACTTGATAAATACAAGCCAACGCTCACAAGTTTCTGAGCTGGAGTCCAAGTCAAGTCTCGTGGGGTTGTAATGAGTAAGGTGAGATTTTTGCGGGGGTCTACACATACCAGCCTCTGCTGAATTAATTTTCTCCCTGAAGAGGACAAAATGTCCCCCCCCCCAAAGGGATCAATGCTACTTCACCAATAGACTTTATATTATATACCTAAAATAGAAGTATTTAATCCAAGTAAAGCACTGTAACATGAGCTAGTGGTTGTATGACAGTTAAGTTTAGGCACAAAAACGACTCGTTTCATTAACCCTTGTGTTGTCCTCCCGGGTCAAAGACAGACAGAAATGTGACATTTTCATCCCTTTTTCAGCCTTTTTTTTTTAGTTTTCACTAACACCACCTTACTACTACTAGTTGTACACTACTTTTTGGAATTCTGGGTCAATAACCCTCATTTATATAGAATTATACCTAATATTTGAGTTAAAAAAGCAGAAATTATAAATTTTGACTAATAGTTAAGATCTATTGTAGCTATTAATATTTTCCAGTTTTTGTTAGACATTATATATTATATACATTTATCACTCTACATGCTCTGCACACCCATATAAGCATTTATTTATTTTAATTCATATAACTAATAACTCAGCTTTTCCACGGTGTTTAATTGTTTATGTGTCTTTTAAGCTGTGAACTTTGCAAGTAATTTCGTACTACAGTGTACTGTGATATGACAATAAAGAAATCTTGATCAGAGGAACATAGATAGATAGATAGATAGATTTATTGTCATTACACATGTACAGGTACAAGGCAACGAAATTCTATTTGGAGAAAGCCTCCGGGCTGCAGCTATTTAAAGCGCCGCCACACACACTCTCTGAAAAGGATTTATGCAGACAGCAACATGGTATACAGTACACAACATAACACATGATGCACAAGACAACACACAGTTCGGGGTTGACTCGTGGCAATTTGTCCGAATCAATGTCCATCACTCAATTGCTACCGACCTCAGCGTCATACGAGCATCCAGTTCATGTAGTGATTTTAAGAGAGATAAGAGGGGAGAGGAGGAAAAACACAACTGCTCTCGCCAGAAGCAGGAAGAAGAAGGTAGAGATGAGCTTAGTCAGGAATGAAAGCGTTGGAAAGGAAAGGAATCCAATCCATTGTTTTGTGGTAATTTGGTTAAAAAGAAACCCATATTTCAGATAGACATCTTTTAAAAAGGGTCAAATTTGACCCGAGGACAACAGGAGGGTTAAAACACAAGACACAAGTCGTGATAAAGGGGAGTTATGCCATGCAAAGTAATAATCCATTTCTAGTTCTTCCAGCCTCACGCAGAGAGCAGACAGATTAAAGAGTTGTCCTCCCCTCAGATGAACACTTCGAAACCTTGCAAACAGTTCTTCAAACCTCTGTGACACCATGGGGTCTTGTCTGCATTGATATAATCACGTTAGAGTCAATTCTATTCAGACTGAGTGTCTGGGGATTTTCTAAAGGCAAGTCGTCAGGTTTACTCAAAGCCTTGACTTCTCTGTCCTTGCCATCGGTGATTGTTCCGTCTCTGACGTTGACTCTTTCAGCTCTCCCTCTGAGGCATTAAGCCATTCATTCTGCTACAAAAGATATGGCTTAGAACGCACACTGGGTGGACACAATAACAGGAACACCTTACATCACAATGCAATCTGATGCAACAACAAAATCCAAGGCCTTAAAAACGACCACAGCACTACAGAAACACCTCTTTGACACGGTTAATTAACCCTTGTGTTGTCCTCCCGGGTCAAAAACGGACAAAGATTTGACATTTTCGTCCCTTTTTCAGACTTTTTTTTTTTTTGGTTTTCACTAACACCACCTTACTACCACTAGTTTTACACTACTTTTTGGAATTCATGGTCAATAACCCTAATTTATATAGAATTATACCTAATATTTGAGTTAAAAAAGCAGAAACTATGAATTATTTTGACTAATAGTTAAGATCAGAGGAACATACAGATGAGTTTAGTCAGGAATGAAAGTGATCAACTGTGTTTACAATGAGCGTTGTAAGGAATCCAATCTGTTTTTTGTGGTAATTTGATTAAAAAGAAATCCATTTTTCAGATATAGACATTTTTTAAAATTTGACCCGAGGACAACAGGAAGGTTCAAACGGAGCACAATAGGCTTCACAAATGTAGTATGGGTTAAAATATATGGTACATTATGCTTATATTGTCCATCACTTGTATTTTAAGCTGTACTTTTCATATTTGTATTATGAAATAGGTCACATGACGGTGTGTTGTGGAAGGGGTTGATCGCTGTAGTGACAAACGCAAAGATTTGATCCAATTTTAACTCCCATTTAATGGTTTGGTCTCAGCACTCTCATCAACTAGCTGCAGCGGCGGCAGCAGCTGTTCTCAGAGAAAAAGTACTGATGAAGCCAGAGTTTGGGACTAGATGGGGAACACAGCGGAGCATTCAGCAGCTTAAGAGACGGATATTTCCCTCAGGCGTTAGAGATCAAAAACAGCTAAAAGAGAGAGAGAGTGTTGGACCGACACTAATCAGTAGGACACAAAAAATGACCCCTAATTAACGATCATGCTGCTCTGTAACTGCTGGATGTGTAGATACAGTGAGGAAAATAAGTATTTGAACACCCTGCTATTTTGCAAGTTCTCCCACTTAGAAATCATGGAGGGGTCTGAAATTGTCATCGTAGGTGCATGTCCACTGTGAGAGACATAATCTAAAAAAAAATATCCAGAAATCACAATGTATGATTTTTTAACTATTTATTTGTATGATACAGCTGCAAATAAGTATTTGAACACCTGTCTATCAGCTACAATTCTGACCCTCAAAGACCTGTTAGTCTGCATTCAAAATGTCCACCTCCACTCCATTTGTTATCCTAAATTAGATGCACCCGTTTGAGGTTGTTAGCTGCATAAAGACACCTGTCCGCCCCATACAATCAGTAAGAATCCAACTACTAACATGGCCAAGACCAAAAACCTGTCCAAAGACACTAGAGACAAAATTGTACACCTCCACAAGGCTGGAAAGGGCTACGGGGAAATTGCCAAGCAGCTTGGTGAAAAAAGGTCCACTGTTGGAGCAATCATTAGAAAATGAAAGAAGCTAAACATGACTGTCAATCTCCCTCGGACTGGGGCTCCATGCAAGATCTCACCTCGTGGGGTCTCAATGATCCTAAGAAAGGTGAGAAATCAGCCCAGAACTACACGGGAGGAGCTGGTCAATGACCTGAAAAGAGCTGGGACCACCGTTTCCAAGGTTACTGTTGGTAATACACTACGACGTCATGGTTTGAAATCATGCATGGCACGGAAGGTTCCCCTGCTTAAACCAGCACATGTCAAGGCCCATCTTAAGTTTGCCAATGGCCATTTGGATGATCCAGAGGAGTCATGGGAGAAAGTCATGTGGTCAGATGAGACCAAAATAGAACTTTTTGGTCATAATTCCACTAACCTTGTTTGGAGGAAGAAGAATGATGAGTACCATCCCAAGAACACCATCCCTACTGGGAAGCATGGGGGGGTAGCATCATGCTTTGGGGGTGTTTTTCTGCACATGGGACAGGGCGACTGCACTGTATTAAGGAGAGGAGGACCGGGGCCATGTATTGCAAGATTTTGGGGAACAACCTCCTTCCCTCAGTTAGAGCATTGAAGATGGGTCAAGGCTGGGTCTTCCAACATGACAATGACCCGAAGCACACAGCCAGGAGAACCAAGGAGTGGCTCTGGAAGAAGCATATCAAGGTTCTGGCGTGGCCTAGCCAGTCTCCAGACTTAAACCCAATAGAGAATCTTTGGAGGGAGCTCAAACTCCGTGTTTCTCAGTGACAGCCAAGAAACCTGACTGATCTAGAGAAGATCTGTGTGGAGGAGTGGGCCAACATCCCTTCTGCAGTGTGTCAAACCTGGTGAAAAACTACAGGAAACGTTTGACCTCTGGAATTGCAAACAAAGGCTACTGTACCAAATATTAACATTGATTTTCTCAAGTGTTCAAATACTGTATGCACCACATTGACTGCTGCTGTATAAGGAAGATGTAGACTGTGTTAAGAGTAAATTGGGGTGGATGGGTGGGTCACAAAACACAGCACTCTCTAGTCGGGGAGCGGGATTTGCTTCCCAGGGAAAACTAACAACCTTTTCCTAAACGTAACTAGTCCGCTGAAACGACCGCAGCTTGCAGTGCCCTGTACTAGGATCAAAGTAACCTTTTGTCGGCTAAACTCAACTAGATCTCCACTCCTGTACACCCTCTCTTTCCTGAATGTGAACTTCTGCCATCAGCGAGAAGATGCCGTGTGCCGAGATGTAAATCAAACAGACTAAAGTTTTCGGTTTTTCCAACTTCCGTCAAGCTGCTGAACTCCAATAGTAAATCTTAGCCCAGCTGAGCAGAGGTGCAATAAATACACCGGCACTTTTTGCACTTTAGTTATTATAGGTAATGTTTAGGATGTTGTGCTGTAATGTGTGTCTTTCTTTTGTGCCTTAGGATGCTTTGCTGATCTTATTTTTATGATTATTTTATTGTATTTTAGGTTCATTGATTTTAGAATATTTTTTCCGTTATTTGTTGTTTAGGTTGTGAAGCAACAGATAATAGCACTGTCCATGACAAATTTCCCCTCGACAATAGAGTGTATTCTATTCTTTTCTATTCTAGAAAACACTTTATTTCTAGTGAATTTTTCTGCATCAGTTTGTGCATTTTCTTAATCAATTGATGGTGGTGCAAATGTCTTTAATTATGTAGTTTTGATTATTGGAGGGCTTGTTGAACCTAAATCAGACTGTCGGTGTGACACTTTCAATTGCAACACTAAATGGAGCCCCCTTGTCCTTGCTAATAGTTAATAACAGCAGTACCTGTGTCAGCATCAACAGCCTGCCAAATGGAATTGATAAATGTCGACACAGAGAAGCCTCAAGTCGATTTTTGGCAGCCGTTTTGGTTTCTCTGCAAACTGTGACATAGACAAATGCATCCGTCTTCCCTTGCACAATATAGATCCAGGCCGTGCATTCAAAATCTCCAGTGAAATGGGTTTATAGTACCATTTTTACAATCATTTTCCATTCTTACATTCAATAACTCCTGTCCACAGTATCATGCACTGATGAAATGGATTGTTAAGAGGGTCTTGAATAAAAGGACGGCCCATCAATCCTCAGCTGGAGGAGTTGGCTTTATTGAATGATCTCATCATTTATTCCTTCCCACTAAAGATCGTGTTCATCCAACTGATAAAACCTTTTTTCAGATTCTGATCTGTTGTCGCTGTTGCAGGCTTCACAGTAGCAGGAGCTTTAAGCCTCTTCCAGCTCAGAGGCTTTCTGAACAACACAAAGTAAATCCGAGCGCTGGAATCAAACATTAAGATCAAGCCCTACCTGTTAAATGGAACTGAAAAATCGATTCAGAGGTTAAGAAAAATTACCATAACAAGGATGCTGTTGTGCTATTTAGCACTTCCATACTAAAATGTTCTTTAGAGATGACAGGATGGTACTGTTGACATATTGCCAAAGAATAAATCTGGATATTAATGAGAACTCTTTTGCATAACCTTGTGGGTTGTTAAAAGATGTTAATCCATTTACACACACAAATATATATATATATATATATATATATATATATATATATATATATACATATACACATACATACATACATACATACATACATACACACACACATACAGTATATATACATACATACATTTATTTTTGAAATTATTATTTCAGAAAGGTGCTCCAAGTCGTCTGTTCCTTTGATTTGGAAAAAGGAGAGGAAAGCAGAAGGCAGGAAAGCAGTGCCAGTAGCCTTTTTTTTTATATAAACCACCTATTGCAAAATTATGTCCATGTTTTTCTGGTCAGTTGTTACGTCAAGATGATCCAGTCCAAGTTTTTGGACATCAAGTTCACATTAAGTCAGGAACCGGTGTAGGCTTGTGGTTATCTCAACTCTTGCTTTAGTTCACGTTCACTCATTGAAAACACTTTGGGCGAGATTTGGGAATTTGGGAGGGGGGGGGGGGGGATAGCCTCGCATTGCCAGACCTTGGCAATTTATTTGCATTTCTTTAAACCAATCACAATCGTCATGGGCTGGGCTACCTTTCAGGCACAAATAGACAAAGTGGAGTAAAATACACATCTAAATGTGTATTTTGGATGTTTTTCCCCCAATAGTCTGGAAGAAGACATGCTATGGATGAAATATAAAAACTCAAAATAGAAAGATGATGGTTTTGCCTGTAGTGTCTCCCATTAAATACACAACACTAACTCCCCAGCTGTGATGACGAGACAAAAGAAGCACACGGACAAACAGTAACAGAAGCCATTCAATAAGATGAAGAACAGAACCTTCTGAGGCACAATACTACTCATATTATGGTTATTAATTCAGCTTTTCAAGGCTAGTGTTTGTAGTATTGATGTTATTTCGCCTCGTTTGATGCAGGTACATTATGTATGAGATCGATGTCCCAACCGCACACTGAAGCCTTCACTCATGAAGCTGAAATCCTGGAGGCTGACCGCAGAGCTCACTTTACAACCAAACCCAGTGCTGATGTGGGAGTCTGCTTCTGCCAAGTGAAAAATACACAACAAGTCTAAGTCACCAAGGCAAGCCATGAAAATGTTCCAGTCAGGCTCGTCAGGATAAATTTTCCCGCAATGTCACGGTTCAGTTTTGCAGATCACACAAACAACAACAATAACAAGACAACTAACTACCAAGGTGAGTGGTCTGTTAGACCTGGGGCTGTGTATTAAAGCTCATTATATTTATGACACCAACCGATACTTTTAGTTAATGCTGCCTATCAAAACTGGACTGTCTTTCCAACTGGTTACTCCCAACTCCTCAAATACGGATGCTTGGGTAGTGGCTGTCAGCGTCAGATACGACGACACTGCAAGATGATGTAGTATTAAGAGCGACAATTGTAGAGAGTAATATAAAAGACCACAATGTCCTTGGGGAGGCTGGTTTGGACGGTGGATGGGTCTAACACGGGACTTTCACCCAGGGAACCGGGATTTGTGTCCTGTTCTTGTCCCGCGTATCACTGAAACGTATATTTTATAACCCGACCCACAAGCTTTTCCTAAACCTAACTGTCAAGATGTTGTGCCGCATGTCAGTTAACCATACGTCCTGACCCAGAACGTCAAAAGTGACGCCAAGAGTCCCGACAAAGCGATTAGAGTCAATAACAACGCCAATGGCACATGCCCAAGTGTCCGTATTTTACGCGATGGGACTGAGAATGTGTTTCAGAACCACTTCTCCATGCTAATATAGGTAATCTGTTTTCATATTCACAGAAAAGAGAACACATTCTTTATTTTCCCGCAGAAACTGCATCAAACCACACACTTGCAAACAAAGTTCTGTTCCTATATGACTTAATCTCCAAAAATACTGAATCCTACATTGCCTCCAATGTAATTCGATAGTGTCTTCTATTGCTCCATTCGATAGTGTCTTATTTGTGATCCACCAGGTACATGTGATCCGAATTTGGGAAGAAATGAAATAACATTGACAGCCAAGATTATAGCTTTCTTTGGCGTTAGCATGTCGCTAACATTACGGTTACATGTAGCAAAGGGCTGACTGTAACGGAGTATATAGCGGCTAATTCTACAGTCACAAATCTGCAAAATAAAGCCTTTAAAACCAAAAACTACACAATTGAACATGTTCTAGCAGGAAAGTGATTTGAAATTAGGGACAAAATTAACAATTGGCAGCCAAGATAACAGGTTTGCCTGATGTTAGCATGTAGCTACATGTAGCAGTGTAAAGTTAACAATGCAGTATTGTTATTAATACAACACCTACAGGCTCGCCGACAGCTGTCTGCAATGAGCGCATCAACTTCATTATCATATGATAAACGTTTGCTAGGCGCACGCTCTCAAACACAATATAATAAGAACAGCTGATTTCTGGCATAGTAAACCCCTTCAGCGGGCTGGCAGTTTTTGTGCGTACTATGAAACAGAATCCTGCCGGCGCCACTGACCATATTTACAAATCCTGCACGGATTGACATCACCTCGACCCGAGAGGGGGGAAAAAACCTGTTGGAAATGGAACGCTCAGAAAGGTCTGAAATCTGACGTTTTTGCTCACAGGGATTTCTTTAAAAAATGTGTTTACCTCATTTTTTAAGAGCATTTAAAGGGAACATCTAACATTGTATCAGCAAATAATAAAAAGCATGATAGGTCTCCTTTAATATAAATCTTCCATGAGGGTCTCTGAATGACAGCTGCATTAAAGGTTAACACAGACAGATGCACTTCGGTTTCCTTGGATCAGGGAGGCTCCAAAATCATGGTAGCAGCTGTCGCCATGGTCCCGCTACACGTTCTGCAATGCCCTGTTACATCCTGCTACGCCCTGTTATATCCTGCTACATCCTGCTACGCCCTGTTATATCCTGCTACATCCTGCTACGCTTTGCTGTGCCCTGCTACGTCCTGCTGTGCCCTGTTACATCCTGCTACGCCCTGTTATATCCTGCTACATCCTGCTACGCTTTGCTGTGCCCTGCTACGTCCTGCTGTGCCCTGTTACATCTTGCTACGCCCTGTTACATCCTGCTACATCCTGCTACGCTTTGCTGTGCCCTGCTACGTCCTGCTGTGCCTTGTAATGCCGTACAGTGCCCTGCTATGCCATGAACTACTACAAACTATTTTTTGTGACTGTTATTGCCACTCTTCATTGTAACCCCAACCGGTCGTCAGACACCGCCTACCAAGAGCCTGGGTCTGGGTCTGGGTCTGTCCCAGGTTTTTCCTCGCCACTGTCGCACTGTTGCTTGCTCTGGAGGAAACTACTAGAACTGTTGGGTCCTTGTAAATTCTGGAGTGTGGTCTAGACCTGCTCTATCTGTAAAGTGTCTCGAGATAACTCTTGTTATGAATTGATACTATAAATAAAATTGAACTTCTTTTTCATTGACAGTTTATTGGACTGCAGTATGTCCCTCCAGTTTGTGTGGAGTAAACCCCGGAGCCTTGGAGCCGGAACAAAACAAATCAACAAATGAAGAGCACTTCGGTGGAAGGATGACTCAATCGATGCCACAGTCAGAGACACAGCTGATGTTCCAACATCACTTGTTGTTAAACAAGTGATGTTGTAATGTGCTGCTTTGATTATGTGTATTATGTAATTATGTAGAATGCACTTGTTTTATCTAAAAGGGATGTTGTGTAATTATGCACATACTGCCCATAAACAAAATAAAAAAATGTGTCCATAATTTATAGTGCCTGTAATGACGAGCATTGTTACACAAGAGAAGTGCCGGCTTGCCAAATTCACCGACCCATAATGTGAAAGAGAATGGAAAGTAATATCCCATGAGGCTTTTAAATGTGGGGCATGGCTGCATGTTGCCAGCTGAGGTAGCACATTACACTAGAACAGCCAAAAGTGCAGAAAAATTGGAGAGCATCTGCAAACTGCACATCGGGGCTGTAGTCCTCCAGTCTGCTCTCAGGTCTTTATATTGGACCAGCCTCTTCTGTGTCTTTACACGGATTTGTCTCATTCAGGGTGTTTTGACTCAGACTTTTGACTTGGTCCAAATGTTTTGTTTCAGGACAACTTGACTCGACTTGTCTCAGTGTTTTGACTCGACTTGTCTAAATCCGGGTGTTTTGACTAAGATTTGTCTGAGTCAGGGTGTTTTGACTCGACTTGTCTCAGTTACGGCGTTTTGTCTCAACTTGTCTTTGTCAGGGTGTTTTGACTCAACTTGTCTCGGTCAGGGTGTTTTGACTCAACTTGTCTCGGTCAGGGTGTTTTGACTCAACTTGTCTCGGTCAGGGTGTTTTGTCTCGACTTGTCTCGGTCAGGGTGTTTTGACTCAACTTGTCTTGGTGAAGGCGTTTTGACTTGACGTCTTGTTCACGGTTTTTTGACTCGACTTTTCTTGGTCAGGGTGTTTTGACTCAGATTGGTCCGAGTCAGGGTGTTTTGACTCAACTTGTCTTGGTCAGGGTGTTTTGTCTCGACTTGTCTTATTCTCATTTTTGTTTTGATTTAAACTTGTCCCTGCCTCAGTGTTTTCTCCCGGCTTAAAGGCTACTTTGACTTGAACATTTCTCAATATCAAGTGTTTTGACTCAACTTGTCTTGGTCAGGGTGTTTTGACTCAACTTGTCTCGGTCAGGGTGTTTTGACTCAACTTGTCTCGGTCAGGGTGTTTTGACTCAACTTGTCTCGGTCAGGGTGTTTTGACTCAACTTGTCTTATTCTCATTTTTGTTTTGATTTAAACTTGTCCCTGCCTCATCAGTGTCTTGTCTCGGTCAGGGTGTTTTGACCCGACTTGTCTCGGTTACGGTGTTTTGACTCGACTCGTCTTGTTCAAGGTTTTTTGACTCGACTTTTCTTGGTCAGGGTGTTTTGACTCAACTTGTCTCGGTCAGGGTGTTTTGACTCGAATTTGTCTCGGTCAGGGTGTTTTGACTCAACTTGTCTCTGTTACGGCGTTTTGTCTCAACTTGTCTTTGTCAGGGTGTTTTGACTCAACTTGTCTCGGTCAGGGTGTTTTGACTCAACTTGTCTCGGTCAGGGTGTTTTGACTCAACTTGTCTCGGTCAGGGTGTTTTGACTCAACTTGTCTTGGTCAGGGTGTTTTGACTCAACTTGTCTCGGTCAGGGTGTTTTGACTCAACTTGTCTCGGTCAGGGTGTTTTGACTCAACTTGTCTCGGTCAGGGTGTTTTGTCTCAACTTGTCTCGGTCAGGGTGTTTTGTCTCAACTTGTCTCGGTCAGGGTGTTTTGTCTCGACTTGTCTCGGTCAGGGTGTTTTGACTCAGACTTTTGACTTGGTCCAAATGTTTTGACTAGACTTATCTCTTTCAGGACAGCTTGACTCAACTTGTCTCAGTGTTTTGACCCGACTTGTCTCGGTTACGGTGTTTTGACTCGACTCGTCTTGTTCACGGTTTTTTGACTCGACTTTTCTTGGTCAGGGTGTTTTGTCTCAACTTGTCTCGGTCAGGGTGTTTTGTCTCAACTTGTCTTGGTCAGGGTGTTTTGACTCAACTTGTCTCGGTCAGGGTGTTTTGACTCAACTTGTCTCGGGTGTTTTGTCTCAACTTGTCTCGGTCAGGGTGTTTTGTCTCGACTTGTCTCGGTCAGGGTGTTTTGACTCAACTTGTCTTGGTGAAGGCGTTTTGACTTGACGTCTTGTTCACGGTTTTTTGACTCGACTTTTCTTGGTCAGGGTGTTTTGACTCAGATTGGTCCGAGTCAGGGTGTTTTGACTCAACTTGTCTCGGTCAGGGTGTTTTGACTCAACTTGTCTCGGTCAGGGTGTTTTGTCTCGACTTGTCTTATTCTCATTTTTGTTTTGATTTAAACTTGTCCCTGCCTCAGTGTTTTTTCCCGGCTTAAAGGCTACTTTGACTTGAACATTTCTCAATATCAAGTGTTTTGACTCAACTTGTCTCGGTCAGGGTGTTTTGACTCAACTTGTCTCGGTCAGGGTGTTTTGTCTCGACTTGTCTCGGTCAGGGTGGTCTTTTACTTGTAGTAGTTTTGAGAAGACTATGGCAAAAATTGAGGAAACTATAGTTCAAGGAATGTGCATTACACCTGTGGGCAGCCTATGCTATGCCTAGGTTTCCACCAGTTCTGAGGGAAAAGAGGAAGAAGCTGTGCAAGCAGACAAGACAAAGTGTATATGACCATGGGGAGAAAGTACACACTGCAGATCTAACGTCTTTCTTTCTCTGGCCTCTTTCTCCGACTTTTACTGTGCACAGTTGTGTGATGTTCTTCCTATCTCATCTTTTACAATCTCTTTCTGTGTATGTCTCTCAGCTATCAGTTACAATATCTGCTGGGAAAAGTTCTTCTGAGCCGAGGACTCACTTCAGAGTGCACCTTAACCTAATGAAAAACTCAAGCTGCCACTGTATTATTAATAGGTGGACCTGCCTTTATCGTCTTCCTCATCTAACTCTTTTCCTCCTTCCACTTTCACACTTTCCCTTTTCTCTCTTACAGTCTCTCCTGTCACCTTGCATTCTTTCTCATCTCCACCTTACAGATAAAATATATAATAAAAATATTTCCGCTCAAAAACACAAAATATCCCTCTAAATTATTAATGAAAATCTATGGTAAAAACTTCTTAAGAAATGCCAGATATAGCTATCTCTGAGTGACTCATAATATAACATGTTGTATATATATTTTCACACAGACTGCCAATTATTTTTCTACAAGAAAAGCAGAAATGTTGCTGAAAAACTCTAGTCTTTGTTTTTCCGCAAACTAATAAGCTACACTTTGGGATTTTCCTGCCAGTATATTTCAATTAATTGTTTTAGTTTGCCCAGACATTGAGTCAATTGACTATCGATTATTTCTTGTAATATTGCATTTGTCTGAGCAAGTTGAGGAAGTTTCAGTTAATTGGCCAAAAAGATGAATCTTTGGTGCAGCCAGGGCTCTGTATGTTCGGATGTCTGGATGTGTGTGTGTGCGCGTGTGTATACAGTCTAAGCAAAATCCTATAGGTGTGTTTTTTTACATTCCCATTATATCATAATCTTGACCAGATAAAGGTCATACCTTGCTCTTTTCCACAGATCTCCATCACCCACCCCCCTTCCCACCCCAAGGCGAATGCCAGCAAACAATGAACAATGAACCATCCCAAGTCACAAAGGATAGAAACCAATCAGCAGAATTGAGAGAGCGAGGGAGAGATGGAAGATTTTGACCTCTGGATGGAAAATCAGCCAGCAAACAGCCAAACTAGCAGTAAACACGTGGACACATGGGCGCCTTGATCTGCTTGGCTAGACTGCCAGTTGAATAAATTAATTTTCAAAGCATTCAAATCTAAACATTGAACCCACATTTGAATTCTAACTAACTCCAAATCAAATTTTAATTCCAAAGGCCATGGGAACTTTATCAGGATGTATAGCATCCTGGATCCATGAAATAACCTTTAAAAATAATGTGCCTGCCTCTATGAGAGTTTAACATAGGGGGGTGTATACTTACAGTATGTCCCCTGTATTTTAACATAGGGGGTGTATACTTACAGTATGTCCCCTGTATTTTAACATAGGGGGTGTATACTTATGCCCCCTCCCCCTGTATTTTAAGGAAGAACATTTATTTATTTACACTACATTATTCATTCACAAAGAAATTTGGTGTTCTTGAAAGGTTGGATTTACCTACATTTTTTGAATTAAGGCATTAAGATCAATTGCGAAAAGATGTTTTTTTAATTCCTCTTTTTAAATCAACTTTAGCATGGGGGTGTAAACTTTCTCAAACCACTGTAGTTTCTTAAAACACAGGAAAGGATCCTAAGCTCCTAAAATAAAAGGTTTTCTGCCTTTATTAAAAGTCTCTGCAGTGGAAAAAGGCTATTACCTATATTACCTTGAATGCGGCTACCTTTGTGCTGGATAAGGCACTTCTTCACTCTGTGACAAGCTGTGATGAATAAGTCCTGTATGCAGAGCAATGCCATGTGTCTGGTTTGCATTTAATTGCACTCTAAGTGGGTTATATTTGGAGGGCTGGTCATTAACACAGTGGCATCAAAGGATCTGAAGATGCAGACGTTCACAGTGTAGACACAGTCACCCCTGTGGAAAATTGGCTTCAATGTGTGATTGGATTGCATAATTATCCTCCCATACGTGGAGATTGATTAAGCCTGAGTTGATTTTTAGCACAATACCAAATAAGTTGCACATACACTATCTGATAAAGTAAATGCAAATGAGATGTGGTGTGTTTGTTTGAGGCATGCAGGGTTACACAAACCATTTGCTTTGTAAAGCAGAGGGACTATTTATTTATTCTTCTGAAGGATTAAGGCAAAACACACATAAATTACAAATTGCTCTAAAGCTGCGAGGATGAAAGTAATTTTCTGGATGAGTCACTTTTTAAAGCTCCAATCTGCCACTGGTGTACTGAGACATATCAACAGTCTTTAAAGAGGGGCGAGTCTTTTTAAATGTTCCACAACACTCTTAGGCATAACATGAAGTTTGGGTAGATAAAGCACAGGGTACTATCTTGGATTCGAGCTTTATAGTTTAGGAAAACCGGACATGGTCACACGTGTAATATTTCCGCTATCCGTCAACGTCACTCTGGGCCGTTTGAATTTCTTTATCTCAAAGTCAAAGTACTTTTTATTGGTCTCCCTAAGGATAAATTTGCTTTGGACACTGAGCAACTTATTTAGCTGCAAAAGTTACAGACACAAGCACGGGGTTAAAAACAATTATAAGACAAATGTACAGTCAACATATGGGCTACTCGAGGGCCTGTGCAAATTGCAGATTTACGATTTCCTATACTAAATCAGATAAAAGCCATACTTCAAAACAAAACCTCTGATAACACTGTAACTAATGACAGGAAACATCTTTTGTTTTCTTGAGAGAACAAGTTAATTCTCTCGTTATCACGAGAAAAGGAAAGCTCATCTTCTCAAGATAACAAGATACAGTGGCTTGAGAAAGTGTACACACCCATGCTAAAATTGATTAAAAAGAGGAATAAAAAAAACATCTTTTGGATCTTAATGCCTTAAATTACATTTTTAAGGAAAATCCAACCTTTTAAGGACACCAAATTTCTCTGTGAATGAATAAGCCTTCAAGATCTTCACAGAACATGTCACTTATTATTCTGTCTTTTGGGTGAGGCCTATAACATTACTGGGATCAACACAGTGAAGCTGTCACAGAGTCCTCCACCTAGTTCAAAGTTCTAGTTCAAAGTGTTTTTCTCTTTCTTGTTTGTTACCGGGCCCGTACCTTGCTATGCGACGCCTCCAGTGATGTAAACACGGGGTAATCTTGCACATTTCCTACTCCCGCAGCACCCCCTCTCCCAGCTGTGCCCGCTGACAGATCCAGTGCCGGTGGAGACGGGTCGCTTTCTGATCACAGCGACTAGAGCATACTCAGCACCTTGTATGGTAACCATGACGACGTGGGAGGGGAGGGGAGTGGTGGGGAGGGCATGTGGAGCCAGGGGAGGTGGGCAAGAGTTGATTGACTGAGATTGGAAGTGAAAAGAAGTGGTGATAGAGTCAGGAGTGCTGCAGCTCGGTGTGGCATCAAACACAGTGAACACGGATCCTTTTATTGACCATTTAATTGAAGGACTTGCCCTTTAATAGGGGTGGGGGGGGTGGAATTGATACAGCATAGTATCGCGATATTTTCAGTGGCAATACTGTATATATATATACATACAAGATGTCTGCCAAATCAAGTGAATAGCTGTTAACATCATTACATATATAGTATATATATGACTAAATATATCATATACATATATATATATACATACACATATATATACATACACACACACACACACACACACACACACACACACACACACACACACACACACACACACACACACACACACACACACACACACACACACACACACACACACACACACACACACACACACACACACACACACACACACACACACACACACACAGCGTTTACATCACTACATCACACGACACTACGACTACACACATTCACACATTCATCGGTACAGGCACACACACACACACACACACACACACACACACACACACACACCTCCCCGCCGTGGGTGACTGGGACTAAAGTGTGGTTTGACTGTTTTTTGTTTTTAATCTTTTTTGGGGGGCTCTTCCCTTTATTATAGTGGATAGGCATGAAAGGGGGGAGAGAGACGGGGGGTGACACGCAGCACAGGGCTCTTACTGGGTGAGCTAGAGGCCGCCCCGACTCTTAGTCTTCTTACTTTTTCTATGTCTTTGTGATGTAGTTTGATGGCGTACAGCTGTAAAGCAGTATTTTACTGTGATGGTACACAGCTGCAGAGGAGAGGAGTAGTTAGATAACACACCAGTGCCCTTACATAACTTTCTGGAGGTCACTTATGTGCATGAATGTTTGGTTCGTTGGCACAGAATCAATGCTGCACGTCCTGGACTCTGCTCACAGACAGACTTTACCAATTAAGTCTTCCTCGTCATCGCCCGGAGACACCCAGGCATCTCCAAGTAGCAGGACTCCGCTTGAATTCATTGTGGACCTTAGTGAGGCGTTCGCTCGGGCAGAGGAAGGGCGGAGGATGATGCGGGAATGTGATGGGGCGTGGAGAGGGAGGTCAAAATTTACATCTAAAAATGTCTGGACGAGGAAAAACCAGAGGAAAAGGACTCGGGTGTGTCTGACTGTAAATCTCCCTCTGTCTGTTTTGTGTGCGCCTGATATGGCATCTCAGTCAGCTTCCTATGCTACAGAGCTTGGCCCACACTGGGCAAGACTAAAATTCATTGGAGATGGCCCTGTCCCTAACCGAGATTATGTGGAAGAAGAATTGTTGTTCCAATCATCCTGGGTGAGTCCTACGGACATATCGTGTTTTGCCCTGCCAAACAGAGGGGGAGCTATGATATTGGTGGGGGAAGCAGTCTGCTCGCTAATAAAAACTCCAAAGTGCCACTGCCCTGCCGAGGCCCCGGCAATTAAGGCTGTGACACAGAGTGCGGACCGAGCCCAGCGTGAATTCAGTCTCGTCAATTTACAGCCATGTTTGGATCATTGCACACCCCGCAGGTCACGTCTCACAAGTTGCCAATTAAGGAGCGGAGAGAGAAAAAAGCACTGTGAAAGCATAACAGGCTTGGCAAGGGATTTTGTTTTTTATCCAGACGTATTAAGCTCATTAAAGGAATTTTTTTTTTTTTGTACCGAATCACCCAACTGCTCTGGCAGATCATTTTTGCTAACTTCTAGTGTACTTTGAATATGGGCATTTGGGTAGAGGAAAAGGGGAAAACTTTGTGATTGATATGGGCAAAAATGCTTGATTATGCGGCACGTTTTCTTAACCCTCATGTTGTCCTCGGGTCAAATTGCCCCGTTGTCCTATATCAATGTTCTTTTTAATTCCCCAAAATAACATGATTGATTCCACACAACTCTCTTTGCCAAGTACACATCTCTACTTTCATTAATTTTGGGGCGTCTTATTCAATTTTATAGCATCTGAAAATAAAACATTGAAGTGTTTTTGAAATAGTATTGAGTAAAAGTTGACATATTCCAGTCTGATTATCCATCAACATCCATTCCTTTAATTTTAGTCTAAATAATTTCTAATTTCTGCTTTTCTAACTCAAACATTAGGTATAATTCCCTATAAATGAGCTTTATTGACCATAAATTCAAAAAAATAACTGTAAAACTAAAGTTAATAAGTTAGGGTTACGTAGTGTTGAAAACATTGGAAAAAAAAGGGACAAAAACGTAAGAAAAAGTTAAAAACATCGATAAAAAGCCTCAAGAAAAGTGTTGATTTTCAATTTTGACGGGAAGACAACATGAGGGTTAAAAAAAATGTGATGGAATATGCGGGATATTTATGCTATTTTATGCGATGAAATTGCGTGAACTTGCAAAAATTACAAAATTAAATTACAATTAATTGCTAGAGAGTTTCATGAAAAGAGACTGCGTTTGTCTTGTTGCGTAATTGTGTCACTTCCTAACGTTCCCATGGCAACAGGGGAAAATGGTGGCTGTTGTGTGATTTTTTTGCAACAAAATGCGGGGATTATGAAATCATGCGCGGAAATCAGCAATTTATGCGGCGAAAGTGTGGCGTATTTGAAAAAAAAAAAATGCAGCCCGCCCATAAATATGCAGACTTTGGCTGATTATGCATTGATTTATACAATCGCATAATTGTGTTTTTCTGGAGGGACTGTGTAATGTGATGAAATGTAATCATTTTTCTGTTTGCCTAAATAACGTGTGGTCCTGCACCAAAACAGACACGTGCGACTCAAAAATGCAAAAGGCGTTGTCCACTTACAGACATGTAATTATGTATGACTGCACCAAAAAATGAAGAGCTCCATTTCTGGGGTGTGCTGGAATTACTTTACCTATACTGTTACTCTGGTCCTGCTTGGACTTCCGCAGATCAATGAGCTTATAGAGTCGTATGTACATCATCTCTTGCTCCTTTATCAAGACTTGAAGATAGAATACCATCAAAAAATGATATGGGTCACTTGTTCCTACCTTCTTATACGACCCCACAGGCCTAGAAATGAATTAGCGCCCCATAGGGGATGCAGGAAATACAACCTCGGCCCTATGTGCAAATTATTTGGTTCTTACCAAGATAAAAAAAACTTAGATTTAAAAGTGCTAGCTAATTCATCTTGTTTTAAGAGTGAATTCCTTATTTTAAGTGTTCAACTTTACAATATAATCTTAAATGTGTGTCCCGTGTCCAGGGAAAACGGATGAAAAATAGCCTTTTGGCTAATTCTGGTGCATTTACAGCAATGTTAATTAATGTACACTGTCCCTGTCAAATAAATGAAATTAAATCAAGCAAGCTTGTCACGTGAAATTATCTTTCTGCATGAACAGATAATTTCACTTGTTTTGAGTATCTTTTCCCTCAGATTTAGTGTTTTTATCTTGTTTTTAAGACTTTTTTGCAGTGTGTATTTGTGAGTTTAAGACCGACGCAGTTTCCCATCTATTTGCCATCCTGCGCCCACGTCGTTTAAAAACCAAATATAGCACCTGCACCCATGGGCGTGCTGGTCTTACAGGTTATCCCTGGTCAGACCCGGCATCTCCTCCACGCTATGTGCTCTGCCCTCAGGGATGCATTCTGTGCTCCTGGCAGGGTCATTCAGCTTTCATGATTACATGAAATGATTACACATGAAAGCCAGAAGTCCTAAAAACAGAAATACTAAAACAGCAGTTTGGATGCAAACGGTTTAACAAAGAAACTGAAGCAAAACGGTTCAAAGCATAATATTTCACACACTATGCTTGTCACCACACACACACACACACAATAACAGCAGCAGCAAACAAACATGCAAAAGATTAAAATAAAAAATATGACGGTGCTAATCCACCATCATAATAGCAATGCGCCAAGGTACAAATGCGCCTGGCTTTTACCGGGAACAGGAGATTACTTTCTGATTGGTTGATTGCATGTTACGCCCCAAAACACATGATTGCATGTTATGCCCATCCGCCCCCTCTTTGCAATCAGTCTTTAAAAAGGCGACACCACTGAATTGGATTTGGATGAAAACTGGGGGATTTGACGCACCTTGCCGTTGCATTATGGGTCAGAATGAGGTGACACATGTGCCAGTGATTGGCCTGTCTCATGACGTTTATACTGCATGTTGAAATGTGAGATGAGGGAAAAGAGCCATTGTCTTTTTTACCCCAATTCCCTCCCTGCCGGTGTCTCTGCTCGGTCACTGACTGCTTCACTGCACATCGGGCATCAACGTTTTCAGTTTTTTTGTCTCTTTCCCTGAGACATCGAGAGCAACAGAGGCTCAACAGCAGTGGAACTTCACTAATGGAAGTAGATTGATGGGAGTTTTCAGTATGATTGCTCAGCTTGTTTTATCATTATTGGTAACAGCAGGAGGCCGGACCCAGGCAAGAACCATTAGCTCTCCAGAAAATATAAAATCAATCTGAAGCCCTGGTTATTTTGACAAATGCGACATTTCCCAGTGCCCTACTTACACGCAAATGGAGAATTTGCCTCGAGTTTTTCTGAAAACAAGTTTTTCTAAAAACTTCGGCCAGAGTGGAGATTTTTGAAATTTTAATTGCCACGTAAACTGAGACACACCAAGGTTTGGGCAGCCGAGGACGTGAGGAGAAGAAGAGGGAGAAAGTGATTTGTTGCTGTTGTTTTCAGCTAACGTGGGCTTGAGCTTCTCGTTACACTGCCACCTACAGGTTTGGCATGCTCTTGACGGCACTGACGGCATATTACACATATATACATACAGACATACACACACACCACACACACACACACACACACACACACACAGTGGCTTGAGAAAGTTTAATTCCAAATGCCAAGTGAACTTTATCAGGATGCATAGTATCCTGATCCATGAAATAACTGGCCTTTAATAATAAAAATGTGCCTGCCTCTATGGGAATTTAACATAGGGGTGTGTATACTTATGCCCCTGTATTTTAAGGAAGAACATTTATTTATTTACAAAACATTATTCATTCACAAAGAAAATTGGTGTCCTTAAAAAGGTTGGATTTTCCTAAATTTTTTGAATTATGGCATTAAGATCAATTTCAAAAAGATGTTTTTTTTTAATTCCTCTTTTTAATCAACTTTAGCATGGGTGTGTGAACTTATGCTAGCCACTGTACCTATACACACGGGTATGTGTAACCAAACACTTTTTTGAAAACTGACAGGTTGAAATGTCCCACATGGCGATCAGAAATCACAACAGATCGCTCCGTGCTACAAAGAAGACAACCCGCTGAATTATTTGTATATAATGTAAGAGGAGACACAAACGTTAAAGACGCAGGTTTCTGTCAGTGTAGACCCCAAGAGGAAAATCTACATTTCACTTCATAAGAATCTTGAAGCTGAGAGAAAAGAAGGTGCTAAGCTTGGCATCCGTTGGCCAGTTTAGCATTTCCTTTTACCGTCTTATGCATGAGAGGGAGAGAAAATGACCCCTGGCTTTCTAGAGAACTTGTGAAGCATCAAAGCTAGCCACCTAATACTCTCTGCAGGGAGCAGAGAAAAACTGATGCTAATCTTCCATGGAGTTTCCTCCCCTCCTGCTTCGCCTCCCCAGACATTTTGCCTCCACAAGCATCCCTGCGGCCATCCCTCCAGTCACAAACTGACAGGAAACACACAGATTTTGAACCATGTGGCGGCTCCCTCCCACCAGGCCTTTAGCTGTTAGAAGAGGGTGCCATTTGTTTTCCATCCAGCACAATATCCCGCAAACCCTTTGTCTTCATCTGCCTGTCTTCATCAACAGAATTTATGTCTCACTTAGGGTTTTTAAATGCTTGAAAAGCTTGTCTTGGAGGCTGAGCAAGCTGTCTGGGAGTCTGTTGTTGAAAGCTCTGCAGCGTGCCACCTGTCAAGGATTTTGCTGCCGTGTCAGTTGAGATGCCATCCGCAGTCAGATCCCTTACTCTAGTCTATACTGTCTTCCTATCTCACAGCCAGCATATGGTAACCTCCAGCTCTATTTACTAACTTCTCCCAAGAGTCACTGTGAAAGCTGTCTTTGGGAACAGACTCTGCTGCCAAGAAAGACATGTTACACCGAGCCAATTAAACCACATTCAGTCGCAAAGAAACATCAGGAAAAGACATAAATTAGTCTTTTCTCCATCATAACACAGTGCAGTAAACTCACATTCTACAGCTAAACCAAAACGAGCAGGTCATGACTACGACAACCCAGAAAAGGTTTCAGCACTGCGCTGTCAGACTGCACATCAAGAAACAATAAAGTGTTCTCTGCCGCTGTGAGGCTTTACACAAAGCAAGGCGCAGAGGAGAAAAGATGCTATAAGGTAAGAACAGGCAGCAATCCTCCATTTCTCTTGGACGTTTTCAAGTAAGTTTGGCTACAGTGTCAGTCTGTTCCAGTCGCTGCTCATCCTTTTTTTGACTATTTTTTCTGCAGAAAACTAGATACGACAAAATTAGCTCCTCGTCTACAGCTACGTTTGTAAAATCTGCAGCAATATTCTTATATTGAATCCCAGTAATTTTCTGTTCTTAAAAGAATTGAGACTACTTCCCCTAAGTCATTGCCTAACCTGGTGTTAGCTTCTAAAGCTAGGACCCGCTATCTTGAGCGCCTATCTTCTCAAACCTTTCAAAGATCTCTGCCGATCTCTCCGTCATCTACGATGCTGAATATTGTCAACTTGTCTTTTACGAGTGGTATTATCCCCACTGGCTTCAAGACTGCTGTGGTTAAACCTCACCTTATCTAGAGTCTCTAAATAATTAATTAACTTCTTTTAAAAGAACTGGAAAGAGTGGTGTCTCAACAACATTTAGCCTTTTTTTCACCCTTTCAATCTGCTCTCAGAACCTGTGACCAGGGGGCGTCAGACTGTGGAGAAAAAGGGGACCGAGTACCCAGGGCCCTCATGTAAGGAGGGCCCAGAAAGATGCTAGAATGAATAGCTGTGGATGTAGGAGGGCCCCCCATACAGGGCCCAGAATGTTGTGCTAACGCCCTTGCCTGTGACTCCACTAAAACGTGGTGAAATTATATTATATGTAAAGCGGTGAATTATATTCTGCTTACTTTGATTCAGATTCCACCTTGGTGCTTCTATTACTCGATCTCAGTGCAGCTTTCTAGTCTATAAATTATTGTATACTCTAAGAGGATAGGGTAAAAATGGCTCTGGCGTGGTAAATATCTTCTGAATCGGAAAGAAAGAATCGGAAGTGTATTTTCTATTATAACACAACATCAAATATTTCTGTTATGAAACATGGAGTACCTCAGGGCTCTGTTTATTGACCTCTGCTTTTCTTAGGTGCAGCACCTAAGAAGAATGAATGTAAAATGCGACAAAAAAGCACCAAAAAACTTTGAAGTAAGCGCAAAAAACTAGGAAAAAAGCTTCAAATTAACTAAAAGACTTTTCTCAGGTCTAATGAGTGTAGTTGGACTTCATTAGCAAGTATTGTCTTTAAGCTTTTTCAGTGTTATTTATTTATTATCTATTTATTTATATATATACAGTATATATATATTTCCAACATTTTAGACATAGATATAGTGATTATTATGGTCCAAAATTATGTCGAATTGCATCTTTTTTCTTATAAAAAACCATCACATTTTCTCAAGTAAAGACCCCTAAACCCCTCCCCCAATTTTGCGCCCTTAGAAATCTTCGATGAACCCCGGGGGAAAACACTGACACCCCTCTAACAGGCTGCAGATCCACACAACTCATGTCCATTTTGCCTTCAGATGGTGAGAGGGATTTTGTCAGCTAACAGGACTGGCACTCCCAACATCACTAATAATCCTTGTGAGATCTATGGGAGATGTGGGTGTTTGAAGTTTTGCCCTAAGTGGTCTGTTGGGGGTACGTTTCATTTTTTACATTAAACTGCATCGGTTGTATTGACCCTTCCTGCCCATTTGGCACAGATGATGTCACAGCTAGCAACTTGTTTCAAGTCGTCAGGGAAACAATCTCCCAGCGTGCTAGAAACCATCGATCATCAAAGACAAGGTTGCAGAGATTTATCTGCACCAGAATAAAAAGCAGGCCCTAAAACTCTAACTAAAAGCCTAACGGTGGAATGTTCATCTGCTTAGTTACGGTATATTATTTTTGTAATACATTTTTTATTGGTAATATATTGCAATATTCTTGAAACCACTAAAAGAAAATCTAATTTTTACCTTCAAAAAAGGACTTCAAAATGTATATGTTCCAGTGGATAGAAACTATTTGTTATCTTTTACTGATTAGACCACAAAACCATTACAACTTATAATAATAAATAATAAAAACTCACAATTTTTCCATACCAGGCATGTGTGAGGATGCAGGGGTTTATACTGCCCCTGTATACCGCAGCCCTCCAGGACCTGAAAGCTGGATAGTCTAAATCCAATTAAACCAATATAGTCCCGGATGTGAGACATGTTCTCTCTCTCCTCCAGCCCACAAAAGAAGCACAGCCGAGCACCATGTAGTGTTTTCACCGAAGACAAAAGGAGAAGGGACACCTACGACCCTGACTGTCTGAAGCTGAAGAGAGGCAGCGACTCCATTGTCGTCGTGTGGAATATGTACTGTGAAAGTCAGTGTGCAATTTGTCAATGCCAGTGTGTGGTTGTAATAAAACATGCTCCTGTTGTTAGGTATAAGTGGAGGCAGAGCTCAGAACCAAAGAGAGCTAATACAGACGATTCTATTCGTATACGCCATATATACGCAACAACACAAATCATTTTTCTTAAGCTTCATGAAAAAATCTTGTTCGTCTCACCCAGGCTCAGACTGGAGCACGGATCAGTCGATACAGGAGTCAGTGTGGCTCTTCCCTATGCAGCTGAGACGGTGTGACACCTTCTGATTGATTTATTGATCTATTAACGCCACACTGCATGTCTCTGATCAGAATCCACAGAAGGATTCATGAATATTTTAATATTAACATCAAAGAAATTATATGTTTCCAGTGAAATTTGATGTGACGTTTGGCCATGTGCCAGTGAATTTTAGACTTAAGTCCAATCTTTTTAACAGTTAACAGCCCGTCTCTCGGAGTATCAAAGCATTGTGGGAAATGTAAGGGAATTAGATGAGGCAGCATAAAGGGTAACTACTGTTTTCTGGACCCTATTTTTGTGTGTCAAAGTGACTGATGGGAACAACTATCTTTGATATTGGTCCAGTATTAAGCGAGATCGCCGCAGTCGGCAGCAGAGAAACACACTACAATGTGAGTTAAGTGCTCGTTTTGCCACAGACAGACTTAGATCTTTATTATAAGTGTCTGACAACATTAACAGAAAGGTTAACTTCCTTAGAAATCCTTTCCATAAAGAGTAAGATCCTTTTTTAAACATAAAAACATCCGCCAAATTGCGTTGGCTAAACCCACCAGACTCCATGTAAATAAACAGTAATTTTAGCATTGTAATATACACTTCATTCGAAGTCTGCAGAAACAAAATATAACTATGAAAAGCTGTTTTGGGTCGTCATACATGTGAAGATATGTTGGCTCTATACACGCTAAAAGTAGTGCTTTTTTAAATGGAGTCTGGTGAGTTTAGCGCTAGCGACTTCAGAGCTGTTAAAGAGCAAAGTTACAGCATTCAAGCTTACTACTGGACCAATTTCAAAGATTGTTGTTCCCATAAGTCACTTACACACAAAAAAATAAGAAAATAGCGTCCAGGTTGAGGGAAAAACAATAGTTACCCTTTAATAAAGATAAAGCAAATCACCTAAACTAACCAGGAACACAAACATCATTAACGGGTTAGAGACCTATACAACACAGCTACCAGATGCACACTAGATTCAGCTTTTTAATGTATAACCGCATTCATTTGTAAAGAAATCCATGCTATTTGATTTGAATTTCGCAGGAAAACGATTGGTGTGAAAGGAGCAAACCAAAGTCAGAGTTAAAAAAAAATAATCAACCATCCAACAATTGTTTTGCAGAACATACAGGAGAAATTGTTGAGGCGTACACGATTAAACTCAACTAGAAACCATGATGGATCCCTATGAAATGCATGAAACATTTATGAAAACTATTGACTGCACACAAAAACCAGACACCCGTGGAGGAGCAGATTCAGCTCGTTTCCCACCGCAGAAAAGCCTTTTTTTCCCCCTTTGTTTTTCCACATCCACCATCAGTACTGCTATCACTGTGGAAAGTGTCATGCAGCCTGTTGTATCTGGGTGTGTCTTTGCATTTCATTTCACAAATTCTGTACTAAAGTTAGCTTCGCAGCTCGTTTCCAACACACAGACGTGTGATATATCACTGCCATGACAACCCAGGCTGCCATTTCCTGACCCCGTCTCTGACAGCAGAGCATCTTTACCCACTGCCATTGTTCTACACATCCTGACATTCATTTGGATTTTCATCCATCTGTACTGTAGCGTCATTCTCCTGTCTTGTCTAAAATTCATCCAATCATTTTCCTCCATTGATGCATTAATTTGCTCACATATCGTTCCCCTTATCCATTATTAGAATTTCTCTCCGCTCATTGGATCTTTAGAGATTAACCTCTCTCCATTTCTCCCTCACTCTCTTCCTCCCTTCATCTCATCAGAGTTTTTAATCCTGATCTAATATCCAAGCTTACAAACATTATCACTCACTCTCCACGGCTGTTTTTTTTTTTTTTATCTTCCCGTCTTCCTCCACACAAGTCAAGCAGCCACGTTCAAAAATCCATCCGTGCCACCTGAAGTGAAAACGTGTCCAGTAATAATTTAACATTTCGAAGGTAGAGCGCTGCGTGATGTTCCCTAATTCATGTTCTTTTATTTTGGTAATTGGAGCACTCTCAGAAAACACATTTGGGTAACAGTAAAAAAAATTAATTTGAACAGCAATGTTTTTCTCGCACTTCATGCAGTCCCTATGCAAACAAACGGGTAAAACATCGGACATTTGGAAGCATAATTTAACACTGATGATTTTTTTTTTAAACTGCAATGCAATTTTGTATCTCAGTGAAGATTTGCGCTGATGAGAGCTGGGCTAATTGATTACACATGGTCCAAACTATGGCGCTCTACTGTACGTAGCCATGGCCGCGGGAACATATTTTGAGTTGGGGGTGTCACCACACACACACACACACACACACACACACACACACACACACACACACACAACACACTGCATCCATCACAACGCTCCACAAGTGGAAAAACTAAAACAAGAATGAAATCCAAAACCCGAGACAAGGCAAAGCTAGGCATGGGTAACACAGGATATAGGCACAAAGCTACAACAATGGGACAGAATAGGCCTGCTGCACTACAAGTTCAACCGCTGAGCCACAAAAGACACAAAAAGGATATAAAACACATCACTGAATTAAATTAAATCAAAAGTTAGCTGCCTGCTCGTCTGTTGCTAACAGGGTCGCTGTGGGAGTGACAGGTGGAGATGTGCTGCTTCTGCTGGGTTTTCTGACTCTACTCACTCACTAATAGGTTTTTTTTAAGCCTGTGATTGATTTATGAAGAAACTCAAAATGCTCTTTAGTGTTATAGGCAAGCTAACTTCGGTACCGTTGACCCACCGGGGAAGTTTCCACAACTATCTTCACTCATGAAGGAGTGTCAGAGGCTCTTGGCAAAATTGGCAGATTGATTCTGATCAAATGATGTGTTTCTCTCCTCCCAGCCAAATTGTAAAATCAAATTACATTTAATTGTAATGAAAGGGAGTAGGTTAATATATATATAAAAATCAATTCATTAAAATAAATGTATGTCATTTTTAATTATGGTTGTAGTTTGTCTACCTTTCGCTAACACTAGTTCCCGCGGCCATGTACGTAGCACTCTAGTGCCGGTTGGGGACGAGTCAGGGACGTCCCGCAAGTTTCCACATGTTTCATGCACAGTGTCTTTTCAAAACCTGGCTACTTGGTTAGCTTTAGGCAAGTGCAGTAAGTAAGTTGAGTGCAGATTTGAGTCGTGCATGCGTCACTTATCTGCTAAAATATTTTAACTTTAGTGCACCCGACTCCTGGAACAAATTACAGCACTTCCGTAAAATCACCCTTGTGGACAATTTAGAAATCTGGTAAAGTAGACATGATCACCTCATTCTGTTTTACATCTTCTTAGCCAACTTCATTCCAACCTATTACCCCTGGTGTACACTTATTTCTGGAATTCATGGTGAAAAAAACTCATTAATATACTTATACCTACTTTCTGAGTTAAAACACCGTCCAGCCTTCTCTGCTCAGAGTGAAGATGGAGAGTGCCGGAGTGGACCAACACCTGGCTGCATGGACTACGGACTACCTCACCAACAGACCACAGTATGTGAGGCTCCATCACTGTGTCTGATGAGGTGCACTGCAGCACAGGTGCCCCTCAGGGTACAGTGCTCTCCCCTTTCCTTTTTACCCTCTACACCTCAGACTTCTCGCACAACACCACCCACTGCCACATCCAGAAGTTCTCCGATGACACAGCCGTTGTTGGTTGTGTTTCTGAGGGGAACGATCTGGAATACAGGTCGGTTATCAGGGACTTTGTCAGCTGGTGTGAGCTCAACCAGCTTCAGCTTAACGCCAGCAAGACAAAGGAGATGATTGTTGACTTCAGGAGGAAAACATCCCATTTCTCACCGGTGAGCATCCAGGGATCGGACATTGAGGTAGTGGAGAGCTACAGATTCCTGGGTGTTCACCTAAACAATAAACTGAACTGGACTGATAACACCAATGCACTCTACAAGAATTGCCAGAGTTGCCTCCATCTGCTGAGGAGACTCAGGTCCTTTGGAGTATGCAGGACTCTCCTCAGGACTTTTTATGACTCTGTGGGGGCCTCTGCCATCCTTTATGCTGTGGTCTGCTGGAGGGGGGGCAGCTCGGACCGGGACAGGAGCAGACTCAATAAACTGATCAGGAGAGCAAGCTCTGACCTGGACTGTCCTCTGGACCCCGTAGAGAAAGTGGGGGAGGAGGAGGATGTTAGCCAAGTTGACATCCATCATGGACAACACCTCTCACCCCCTACATGACACTGTGGGGTCCCTGAGCAGCTCCTTCAGCAGCAGACTGATACCCCCCCTACACGACACTGTGGGGTCCCTGAGCAGCTCCTTCAGCAGCAGACTGATACCCCCCCCCTACATGACACTGTGGGGTCCCTGAGCAGCTCCTTCAGCAGCAGACTGATACCCCCCCCCTACATGACACTGTGGGGTCCCTGAGCAGCTCCTTCAGCAGCAGACTGATACCCCCCCTACATGACACTGTGGGGTCCCTGAGCAGCTCCTTCAGCAGCAGACTGATACCCCCCCCTACATGACACTGTGGGGTCCCTGAGCAGCTCCTTCAGCAGCAGACTGATACCCCCCCCTACATGACACTGTGGGGTCCCTGAGCAGCTCCTTCAGCAGCAGACTGATCCCCCCCCCCCCCGGTGTAAGAAGGAGAGGTACCGCAGGTCCTTTATCCCGGCCGTGGTCAGACTCTACAACACCTGCACTACCTGATACTGTTGTAGTTTCTGTTCCTGTGTTTCATTTACTTTACACACACTCTGGATATCTTTACTATCTGTATTTATATTTTTTCAGTTACAAGTACTTACTTTTCCAATATTATTTATGGTTGCCTACTTTTGCTAAACTATTTTAATTACATATTCAATTTAATTTAACGTCACTCACTTACACTGCAATATTGTTTTTCTGTACCATGGCAACCGCACTTTACGAAACCTTTATTTGATGTCACTTACATTCAGCCATACCTTCTGCTCATTGTCTGCTGTTTGCTTGTTGTGTGTTTACTTGTGTATTCGTTTGTTTTTGCTCTTATTGTAGAAAATGCTGCTGTAATAAGGAAATTTCCCCGATGTGGGATGAATAAAGTATAATATAATCTAAAAAAAACCCCTCAAATCATTATTTTGACTAACAATTAAAAAGGATGTGGAGTGGATCACAGCCTGGTATATGTCAACGTATAGTCAGAAAACTTTTTTGAAACAATTTCAATGGCTTTTCAAATGCTATAAAGTTGAATAAAAACCCCACAATTTAATGAGTGTAATGATCCAATCCTTCATTTTACTTGCAAAAAGCATTGTATGGAACCACCCATGTTATTTTTGGTTTTCAGTAACCTATATTTCTGATCCAGACACTTGGAAAACCGGTCAAATCTGACCCCAGGACAACAGGAGGGTTAAACCTGCAAACGTTTGCTTGTAATTGCTTTACATAATTGGACTTTCTTTTGAATCCTTATAATCCTAAAGTGATTTATCAAATTTTAATAATTTTCCAATTAAGAAAGTTTTGGTGTCTTTTCTATTTTTCTTATGATGGTGTTCTTTTCTGTGTTGCTTTGTCTTTGTAATTGTTTTATAAGAGTATTTTTTTGGGCATTTAGACCTTTATTAGACAGGAAATTTGAAGGTAGGAAAGGGGGAGAGAGACGGGAAAGGACATGCAGCAAAGGACTGGAATTGAACCCACCGATGCTGCGGCAAGGACTGAGCCCCTGTTCATGGTTCGCATGCTCAACCAGGTGAGCTCCCCAGGCGCCCCTTGTCTATGTAATTTGACCCAATGACGTTGTAAATGATCTCAAGTATAAATAAAGGTTGAATTAATTAATTAATTAATTAATTAATGTACCAGTCAGTGCTCATCACCCATGAACAAACATCAAAGAAGAACTCAAACTTCATAAAGAAAGCAGTTGTGATGAAACAGATTCTTATATTTTCAACAGTATAATTAGACCTTTGAAAAAGGATTGTAAAAAAAAACAAAACAAAAAACGTTTGTCTCAAAAATGGCTGACTTTAAGCATGAGAGATCAAATAACTGTTATCCAGAGAGGATTACATGCAACATTATGAGTCATCTGTCTGTCAAAAGGATGGATGGATGATGGATGGCAGGCTGGATGGATGGCTAGATGATGGATGGATGGATGGATGGATGGATGGATGAATGTCAATGGATGGCTCTGTAGTGATTAAGAAATCATCATCACTTGTTTGTACCTGGTTTTATCACTGCCGTGTCTTTTATTCTTCCTTGTGTTTCTCTTAAACTCTTGTCCCCTGTGATTCCCCTATACATACGCGCGTGTGTGTGTGTGTGTGTGTGTGTGTGTGTGTGTGTGTGTGTGTGTGTGTGTGTGTGTGTGTGTGTGTGTGTGTGTGTGTGTGTGTGTGTGTGTCCTGCTACAAGCCACGCACATGTAATCCATCTACTCTGCAGTACATCAACTCCAGTTCTTCATCCACTCATCGCCTATAGACTCTCATCTCCACCTGATGAGAATGTGGCACGGCTACAGTGGTAGGTTAACCACCCCCCTAGTCAGTGCTAACGACCAACTTGACACAATGTTCTAACATTCAGCCATTTTAGTTGCACACGTTTCAATTTGGGTTCTAATCTGCGCCATGAAATGACCGACGTCTTCTCTGGGGACTACCAACGTTAAACTTCTCAACCGTCTCCTGCTCGCCCTCTGACAGATCAGAGACTCAGCCAAAGGCGTGAGTCTGGCAAAACCTCCTCTGATTGGCCAACACTGCGTTTCAGTTAACCCTTACCTTGACTGGGTTACATGTGCATAGCAACGGCTACAGTAACACAGGATATTAAACCTGTTTCAAGCCTTTTTAACCTGTAATTGTAAGTTCGCAAACTCTCACTTGAAGCACCAATTTTATTTTATTTTATTTTATTTTATTTATTTTTTTTAAAAACATTTTAGGCTGGAGCCACCCTAAAAAAAAAAAAAAATAAAAATAAAAAAAATAAATAAAAAAATCGCCCATGGGCTACACCATAGATACATTCTCGTATAGGAGAAAAAAAAACACTCTGACTCGTTTGCCTCTTTGAACCAATCACAATTGTTTTGGGCGGCGCCAAATTCTGGACGCAGCGATGGTGGCTCTACTAAATACAGCGCCGCTGCAAAGAACATTTTTGGTGGAACATGTCTACGTTCAAAAGTTGTTTTAGTCATGCAACAGAAAACTCCGACCGGACAGAGATCTGAGGACCAGGTAACCCTAGTCCTCAGAAATCAGCCGGAGGTTAGAACGCCAACACAAAGAAAGAGGAAGGGGACAGAAATCCGGAAAAAAAAAATCCAGCGACACCTAAATAATCCTGGAAATTAAACGTTGTCGATATAGAGGAGTCCATTCACACATATCCATCTTCTACACTGCGTGAACACAGCATTAGACACAGACGGATTACTGTGAGCCTGCTTCGAGTATTAGCATGCTAACGTGGTCGTGATGTTAACACGATGATGTTAAGCAGTTATAATAATATATAATATTCACCATGGCCAGCATGCCAACACTTGTTAAAGGTGCTGTAGGTAGGATTGTGAAGATCCAGGACTTAGCTAAAAAAAATGTATACATTGACAACTTCTCCCCCCCTTTCTGCTAAAGCCCAAAACCTTCTCCTAAGCCCCTCCCCCAAGAGAGAATAAATGTGTGTGCATGAGCAGTGATTGCCCCCCCCCCCCCAAATTTTTTTACTACAGGCTGTAGGTAGAGCCAGAGGAGCCGGATTTTTTTGTTTTTATTACCGGCTTCATGTAGTTCTACTGGAACATAGGGTCAGTTTCAGCAAATATGACAGAAAGTTAGTTTTCTAAGTCTTACCTACTGCACCTTTAATCAGCACTGAACACAAAGGAAAGCTGGTAAAGTATTAAATCTGTACCTGCCTGTATCTAAAAGGGCAGTCCATCCAACATTCAAACTAAACGTCAGAATCAAAACGAGAATCAGTGAAGTTATAGAGTTAACTCATTTTTTCTAGATATTTTGAGGAACATAAATATCTGTACTAAATGTAATGGCAATCCCTGAAATTGTTGGCATATTCCTAGGGCTGGGTACCGAACTTAGATACTCAATGCCCCAAATTTCCTCCCTAAATATCTGACCTACATGTACAGAGCCTTCTGCTCTTCTTGTCACTTACACTTTATTGTCCTGATTTTCATTTTATACAAGTCGTCATGTTTTTCTATGTCAAATTGTTAAATAAAATGATTTTACTGCTCAAATGTGACTCGTTTCTCTGATTTGAATGTAGCATTCAGTGAGGGAAAACACTGCAACCTTCACTGCAACCACCTAAAAAAAACCTTTTCACACCCAAAAATGACAAGCAGAGTGAAAGCCTCCACCTTTACCTTCTGCTGTGAAAAGCAGGAGACCATGCTGATGATTGGGACAGAAATGAAGCCGATTGGTTCAACAAGTGATCTAAAATTGGTTTTATTAATTCATTTTAAAAAAGATCTAACAATAGTGAGGCTTGTTAATTTCAATATCTTCATTTTTTCCCCATTTTCAGTGCAAAAGGTATTTTCTCATATTTAAAATGGGCTAATTATTAAGGTGGACGCAAGAATTTAGACATTGAGACACTGAAAATGCAAACCGATTATATTAACATGAATATGAATTCATGAGAAGAAAAAAAAATATATATATGAACATGCACCCGACCAAAATGCGTCGTCAGAATCATCTCAAGTCCAAAACTTCCACCACACAGCCAGTGCTGTTACAATAATCATAATGATACATCCTATATCACATCAAAAAGGTGGAGCACACTCAAAGTCCAACTTTTAACCAAAGCACCCAGCAATAAAAACACGATAAAAAAAAGCTTTGAATTCAACCACTTCAAATAAAATAAAAAATATTGAACAGTTCTACAGGGAATTTAAAAAATAAATAACATGCCAGCAGCAAACAAAAGGCATTGGTAGTAAAAGAGGGTTACGTACTGAATGTCTGAGGCTCCATCTCTACGCTGCTTGCTGCTGCTGAGTCGCTAAAGCAACTGACACCAAAGAGAAAGAGAGAGAGAGAGAGAGAGAGAGAGAGAGAGAGAGAGAGAGAGAGAGAGAGAGAGAGAGAGAGAGAGAGAGAGAGAGAGTAATACTGTATGCTCTCGCTCTCCCCCCGTGCCTCTCTCTCCCTCTCCTCGGTCTGTGTGGATGCCTCTGCCGTGATGCTGCTAACCTAATTTTCTTCTTTTTCTCCTCCTTTCTCTCTCTCTCTCTCCAGCAGCCTTGGTTGCCATGCACACCAGCTATGTGTACTACCAACTACATGTCCTTGCAATTATAAGGTTTTAGGTGCAACACCCAAGGCGCTTTGGGCTAAGCCGAAAGAATTTAAAATCAACGTCAGCATCAAAACTAAACTGAATAACTTCTTAGATCTTTTAGCAAGTTTTGTGTTTAAGCTTATTATTAATTCATTATCTGCTCTAGCGTTTCACACACAGATATGGGAATAAGGATGGGCCGAAATGATGTGAGATTGCATGTTTTTTTGTTGAAATATCGACAACGTACACTACCGGTCAAAAGTTTGGGGTCACTTCTACATTTCCATACCACTCCATTATAGACAGAATACCTGCTAATTTGGGTGGGGGGGCTGATCTTTAATGCAATATCTACATTGCCCATTACCAGCAACCATTCATCCAATGTTCCAAAGGCACATTCTGTGTACTAATCTATCATTTAAAAATAAAAAACTAGAAAAACATTGGAGAACCATTTTACTATTATGTAAGCACATAATGTAATCTGATTACTGCCCTGGTTAAAAAAACAATGCAACTGATCTCAGCTGGCATTCTGTCTACAATGGAGTGCAATGGGAATTTCTTTGTGACCCCAAACTTTTGACCGGTAGTGTATAGCTACCTTTAGTAGCTATATTATTATATATTACTACATGTGCCAATGGTTCAGTAGAACAGCCTGAAATACACCAACGTAATCTGATGAACGGGTCCGTATGACATAGTACAAAGATGTATGCACACCGATATGTAAGATATCTCACTAACCTATAGGTGGCCCCCAGCTGGTCACGTGACGCCGGCTACAGAGCTCCGTCACAGCTCATCTAATCATTCCTACCACAGGCAATACAACTTTAACACGTCATCACTGGGTGCTAGATAATACATCACATACTGTATAAGATAACACATCACAATACTGCACTAAGTGGAAACCTGCACAACTGGTTTGTTATCCTATTATTATTTCATGTACAGTATATTGTATGTATGTATATTGTATCCTAGTATTTCATTTATATTTATATTCTGTGCTATGTGAAGGATTTTACTGCTGCAACACTATAATTTCTCATTTTATTGGGATCAATATCTATCCATCCATCCATCCATCCATCCATCCATGAGCCGGGTACAGGGCACTGCGACCTGCCTGTTTGACAAAACAAGAAACTTTGGGCGACAGACGTTAAGTTTAGGCACCAAAACGACTAGTTAAGTCTAGGAAAAAGGTTAAAAAACACTCCCAAGGAACCTGCATTTCCTAGGCGAAAGTCTTTTGTTTTCTATGTAACTAATTTATTAGGCCAGGTCTCTCTTGAATAAGAGATTTTATATCTCAATGAGACTAACCTGGTTAAATAAAAGTTAAATTAATTAATTAATTAAAAAATAAATTAATTAATTTTTTTATGTAATCTAAAAATTGGAGGCAGCTGTTCTGAAAATATTGTCCCATTTGATTTTAGTAAATTATGATTTTAGTAAAACATGATGTAAAAACTAAACCACGAAGCAGAATCGGGCTCTGTTTAATCTCCTTTCATGGTTTAAACAACTGTGAGATCAGATCATCATAAAAACTCATCATTCAATGATTGGTGGAGCCTTCAGCTGGCGGGCTGAATCAATCCTCACTGGACATTTCTCCGATATAAATTTCATAGCATAAGCTGCGCTCACAGGCTTTATGAAACTAACAATATCGTGTTTGCTAGAGTGGATGCGTCACATGATTTCCAAACTGCTTTTGTACTATGACTAAAAGACGGATGGAAGGATGAGAAAACACTGAGTGATGACGATGCGTTCGCTTCCCACGAGATGCTCCAACAATTATTAGGCAATTATGGAAATGACGCACTGTTTCAAACTCATTTGCAAATACAATACCATCTCGAACACGGTCACAGGGGTGACACCTGAGCCTGTGTGTGTGTGAGAGTGTGTGTGAGTCGGAGATGGAGAGCAGACTGATGGCAGGGACAGATGGCAAAGAGCAAGAAGAGGAAGAGATATATAAAAGACAAATAGCACAAAGCCCTGCTTACATTCACTAGAGGCTGCAAAGGTCAGCGGCTTTAATCCAGTACGGACTGTGCTTACATTTTTTTATAATGATGATGATCATATCAGTTGGGATTTCGCGGGGTTTTAAAAAGTCTTAGAGTGCTCATATTATGTTTTTTGGCTTTTTCCCTTTCCTTTATTGTGTTATATATCTTTTTGTGCATGTTATAGGTTTACAATACACAGTCACAATTTGGCCCTCAGGTGGTGAGGATCAAATATTTGTGGCCCTCTATAATCAATGTCGCCCATCCCTGCTCTACAGGGTGACTAGACAACAGAGAATAAGGTACCATCACTGCCAAATTCTAAGCAAAATTAAAGTTTTACTAATTTTATCTTCCTGCGTTTTGTTAACTTGGTCTTCAAATGCCTAAATAACGCTGCTTCCCCCCCCCCAACCCCCCTTTGCAAAACAACAAGACAGCAAAGTGGTACCACATCATCACCCGAGCATCATTAAAAGGCAATCATAGTATCCCTTTCTGTAGAACATCATTTGCCCAATCGACCTTTTCAGTAAAAGGGGCAAAATGCTGGAACCGTCTGCCCGACCCCTGGAAATGTATCCCAACATTAGCCCCCTTCAAAAAAAATTAAAAATGAACCAAATTGTGGTTAATTCAGGAACAATATTGCTCTCATATTTAGTTTTTACACTGTGTTCTCTCTGTATACTTTCTTCCCGGTTTCATTGGATTCCATTTTATTTTATCTCCATGTTATTTTTAGTTATGTTATTCTGTATTTTTAACCAAAAGCCCTACTAGGGACAAACTAAAAACACTATGATATATACATCTTATCTATGTTTTCTTTGTATCTGTCCCTATAAATAAGCTTTAACCATAGGCACCAGTCCTATAATGCGATTACAAAAATCAGAGAATTTTTTCAGATGATCCCTGGCGTGTTTTTAATATTGTGACATAGGTCTTAAATTTCATTCATAATGGTCTTTCAAAGTTTTTAAAAAGTCTGACATTTTAGTCGGTGAAACCTGCAGAAACCCTGCAGTCTATCGTCTCTCCGCCAATGACGGGAACGCATGGTCAGTGTGCGTGATGGTGTTTGTTGGAGCAGACGCTCTGGCCCGCTGGTAACGTGATCTCTTTGGTTGTCATTGGTTACCGCGGGGCTGCTGAACGAGAGCGCTGCTTTTCCGTGAGACATTGTACGTTTTACTCTGCACCGTTTTGAGCACTTTAATAAACCGGTTACTGCGAGAACTTTACTCTCGTCCCATGTGCAATAACTCGGCTTAATTTGCACATGTAATGTGGAATTGTTTTTAGAGATTGCTCCAGTGGTGATACATTGTGTTGTGTGTATTACATACAGGAACCTTTTTGTACTCATGTCTTTGTATTGTTGTCTCTTCTATTTGTGTGTTGGTTGAATGCGTTTCTTTTTATCTTTCACTCCCGACTGCATATCAAGTTTCCCATTTAGGAAAATAAAGTGTCTGAACTGAACTTGTCTCCAGCTGGTAAGAGGAACGTTACAGTGAGCATGTGTTGCTGTGGCATGTGTTACTGTGAATAAATAGATCACCCAATCCAAAATTAGACAGACCACTAGACATGGGTTTATTTTTAGCCCTGGAAAAAGCGTCCAAAACAAGTTCAGGTGGCTTATTTACAGTAAATATATTAGTTCTGTTGAAAGTCACAACAGTTAGGACTATTTATGTGGTGTATTTGGCCTTCTGCGTGACTCTTCTGCAAATATAAGCGAAAGCTGCAGTGATGCTTGTGTAAACATGTTTCATGTGCGTTCTACGTAGGACATAAAATTGCCACTCGATTAAATGCCACAATATAAAGTGTTGGAAAGAATGAACAACAAACTGATCGAGATGCTCTTCTCAGAGCCAAGCTAGCACTGTGAGGGTCCAGTCATGTCAGCCACTGTGTGTAGCATTGCATCACTTAACGCTAGGTCGCCCCATGCAGACACAAGAAAGGAGAAGTCAAGGTACAAATACGAGCAGGGAGTGAGGTCAACTTGCAGCTTCTCCGGAGCTTTGACACAAGTTGATACTGGGAAATAGGTGAGAGGTGTACCTAGACTCAGAAAAGGATTTATTGCCAAGTAAGTAACACTTTCAAGGAATTTGCCATGGTGGATGGTACATGTGTAAATGTTTTAAACATATTAATAGGAAGTAAAAAATAAATACAGATACCCATATTTACAACAGAACAGTTAAACAGCTGTAAGGTTAAGTGCAGGGTGTCTAGCATAGCCAACTCTATCTCCACAGCGCTGTGGAGTAAGGTCTGGCTACACCACAGATGCATTCTGGGATAGGTTGTTTGCATTTTGTCACTCCCCGATGTAAGTTGAGTGCAGATTCACGCATCAAGTAGCATAAAATGCTATGATGCTAACGAGAGACTTCTTTAATGGCAATACCGTAAAAATTAACAAGCTAGCAATCAAACACAACAAAGGCTGTCAGTTGAACGGCGTTTTGAGCTAACGTTAGCAATCAAACAATCAATCATAAAACATTTTTTAAATGACTGCTAGCTTAGATACAAGCTAGCAATCACACACACACACACACACACACACACAACAAAAGGCAACAAATAAAAGACAACAAAGGAAGTTGGTTCACTGCTGGCTACAAGTTAGCATCAAACCAATGAATCATGCAGGAAAACTGTATAATTGAAGCACCTGGAGAGAGTGAGCTCTGTCGTCAGGCCTGTGTGTTTGTGTGTACATGTACATGTGTGTTCTCTCACCTCTGTGTAGGAATGGCATTAAGATGGCGACCAGAAGATTAACTGATATTATCTATCTTTTGAGCAGCCATTTCCCTTTGTCTTTTGCACCATACTGAGCAAAACTTGGGGAAATTGGGGGAAAAAGGTTTCCTTTGCGGGGGGGCAAATGTTCTGGATTGGTTCTTAGTTAGCTCCAGCTCAGACTGAGAACCCAGATGTAACCTGAGTGAGCAGAAGAACAGCATTAAGGGATTGATTTATTCATTTGAGTAGCGTGGAGGCTTTTCTGGCACGAGCCCAGACACACACTCCTTTTGAGGCTGCAATCCCATTTTGAGCTCCACTAATCAGGTGCTATCAAGTTTCACTTTAATTTTCTTCATTTTTCTTCATCTTCACTCATGTTTGCGCTCTCTCGTTTCTGCACAATTCTAATTTCTCAGATTTGCTCCGCTTGTGTCGCTCCCGTAGATGAGATCAGATCCGTAGAGTTGTTTTCAGTTCTAAAAAGGTGGAAGGAAACTGAGGCACTCAAGAGGGTAAAGTTTAAAAGGCCTTTAATTTATTCCTGGCTATAAAGATATTAAAACACGCCTCTGCGTAGACAGCTTGTCCACGGCTTCGTAAGATGACGTAGTATGAAGAGTTTGGGTGGTGCATGGGTCAACCAGTCTGGGACTTTCACCCAGGGGACCGGGGATTGTGTCCCATTGTTGTCTGTGTGTCAATTAAACGCACATTTTTTAGCCCAACCCTAAACACAAAAGTCATACGCCATATTGAATTCCTATCAGACACACCACAATCACATCCAAGGCGGTTCTTTTAAATATGACTCCCTCCTCACGGATCCCTGCTACACCAACAATGCTTCACTTAGCGCTTTTCCTCCACCACCCCAACCTCCACCTTCCTCGTTCTGAGTCCTATCATTACTCAAAGTTTAAAATGTCTTTCAATGTCTTTTAGCTCACTCTTTCTGCATGGTGCTCCCTGTTTCAGCTTAGCATGCAGCTTGGATGGTCCAGGGAGCCTTATCAAGAGTTAAGCCATCAGCATGAATCATAACTGTATTTCCATTTGTTGTAACATTCACCGTAATGTATGTATGTATGTATGTATGTATGTATGTATGTATGTATGTATGTATGTATGTATGTATGTATGTATGTATGTATGTATGTATGTATGTATGTATCATAGTCACACATTACAACAGATTTCCCTCATCATCTTCTACTGTTTCTACAATGCCTACATTAGATAGTAACCCAGGACGTCAGCCTTCTTGTGATCTGCATGAGCTGCAACTGAAAACGCATAAAAGGGAATGATTTAGTACAACACTACAACAACACATGCATAAAGCATGAGCTTATCTGGCAGAGCAGATGTAGTCTGATGTGTTTCACATAAAGGATTGTGTGCAGTCTGTGTTTCAGAGGTCTGTGCAAGTAAAACTGATGCTTCGTCTTTAGGAAGTGAACGCAGTACGCAATATTTTTCCTCTATCTTTAAATGTGATATTAAGCAGTTCTTTGTCAACATTATTCTTGCCAAAGAGTTCTAATCCAACCGGGGTGGATGGGCTGCATTGAAGACGTCATAGGTTGGAAAAGAGATATAGGGCCCCGTGCAGGGTAGCACAGCACCGCGCAAAGCCGGACGCAAGTTTAAGAGATTCTAGTTTAAGACACAATTGTCAATTTATTTATTTTTTCAATACGCTGTGTCATCTCTTTGAGCAGCCATCTTAGAAAAAGCTGTCATTGGGTATCAACAAATCAATCATGGCAGTTGTAGCCAATCACATTCCCTTTCCAACGGTATGTAGCATGATAGGAACATCCAATGGGAGCCAGTCCAAATGAATGGGGCAACAGAGCCAAGTCCCGCCTCCCAGAGCCAGCAGGCACATACATGTGATTTATGAGAAACAATGCGTCAAACAGTGTTTGAATGAACGGTAAAAGGTTTTGTAAATCATTTTAAGTCTTTAGTACAGTAAATCTTTTGACCTTTCCATAACGGTTGTAGTTTTAAATAAGTTGTTAAAGTTCTGAAACATAACTAGCTTAGTGTAGGGAACAAAAATACTTAGGGTTAGTAAATATATTTGATTAAAATGAGTTGAGAAAAACTACCTAAATGAGGACATAACTACTTCACAGACTTAGGTCCATAAAAGTCGTTTTTAAAAAAATAGTTACCATTGATTCTAACCTGCCTCATTATGTGGAGCCATTAAAGGTCACCACCAAAATACGAATTGTCATAATGTTGTGTCCTTTTTTTCAATTGGCTGTTGGGCTGGGGTGGGTGGGGCTTGCCTGCGTCATGCAAAAGCAGGAATGAAGCAGACTCGATTTTGCACTGGAGCAGCTCATTGAGAGACTGCTAAAGAAGATTAGGTTTTCTGACTTGTTAAAACACCTGCCAGTCCTCTCAGAAGTGGCCTAATTTGTATGTTTAATACGTAAAATCAATGTGGTAATGTTGTAGTGCTATAATGAGATATGCAGTGCATATTAATACACACACACAGGGTTGGGAACCTATCCGAACCTTTCAGTCCCATTCAGTAAGTGTGGGCTCATGAAGGCGATGGTGCAGCTGAGGACAAACCTCTTTTCTCTGCTCCAGTTAAAGATGCTCCACATCCCCTCCAGCCCTCCAGAGAACACAGACATCTCCCCCTTTCTCTCCAACTGGCTGACTTTTCCGGTTCTTACTCTCTTGTTCCTATTTTATATTTCATGTCTGACTTTGCTTTCGTCCCTTTCCCATGCATTTCTTGTTAATGGGCCCGATTCTTGTTTCTTGGGGTCGTTACTTCTCTGTCCCTTTGGATTACACTCTTCATTTGAGGTGTTTAAACACCAGCTTCCGCCCTGAAGCTCTTGCATACATTTACTAATTGGCCCAGAACAAGCTGTCAAAAATTCTATAAGAAGACTACTAAATGTTTTTCACAACAGACCACACACACTTTATCACTCCCATCTCGTAAAATACGGACGCTTGGTCGGGACTATTGGCGTTCCTTTTGATGCTGTTATGTTAGGAAAAAGGTTGTGGGTGGACTTACGTTTCCATGACTCACAGGAATAATGGGATGGTTAAAGAAGAAAGACTTTAGGAAAGGTGCCATGCGGGAGACAAATCCAGTCTCCTGGGTGAAAGTCTTTGACCCCATCCCCCACCCCAAACAACTTCCCTGTGCGGAATTTCTGCCTTACATACTACTCGCTAAACCCCGTGTAGCTGTTGCTCTCCCCAATATGTCACTCAAAAACACTTAAGGGTACCTGTTTCATCCCCACTGCCCAAACGTCCGTATTTTAGGAGTTGGGAGTGAGAAAGGGTTGCAGCAGACTAATGTTTGGCAATACCAATAATGTAGTTCCAAATAATTTAAATGCATGTTTGCTTGATTCCAACAAGTCCTCCAAACCATACAACAATATGGGTCATTTATAGAGAACGTAATGGTCGCGGTTTTAAACACAGTAACGCTAGAGAATTTTTTTTTATATGAATGAACGTCCATTTACATTCAAGCCATTGCATTGTCCAGCGGCTTTCTCAAGCAGAAAATCAAGTACAGATAATGACCTTTTCTGAAAAGTCCATCATGTTTTTGTTGATCCTCCGTGTCCTCCTTGGTTACTAGCAACAGCGTGGGGGGCGGGTGCATGATCACGGAAGATTTGCGTCATGCGGATGGACAGTTTTGTTGCTTTAATGTAGTGAAATGAAATGTTTTTTAAAAAATGACTGAGTTAACTTTAGAAAAAAGATCATGGTTTGGGTTTTAATCAGACTTTACTTCACTTCGGGTTAACGTACGTAAAGATGAGTCGTAATTGCTGCCTGGACAAAAGACCTACGGGAGCGTTTTTTGGAGGAGGAGGACAGTCTCCCTGATTCATTTATTCATGGAGGTCTCGCTGAGGTTGCTAGGGGACAAGTCCACCCACAAAGCCTGTGCTTTTTCTCAGTCAGGATTTATGTCTTTGACATTTGTAACAGGGATGGGTGTGTGTGTGTGTGTGTGCGTGGGTGTGTGTGTGTGTGTGTGTGTGTCTGTGTGTATAGACAACCCACTTGACTCCCTTTTCCATTTACCATCACCGGTGACATTAATGTTTTGCTGAACTGACACCGACCGGGTCTTCACCGATGGAGGATTTTGAAGGCAAATATGAATGCAGTGAAATGCTGGCGGTACTGGCACTCTGCACGCACTACTGCGAGAGAGGAATCATGTGTGACTGATGGTAAAACGTTTCCTATATAGAAACAGAGAGGGATATTTCAGATAAAAAGACACCTGGTTAAACCCTGGTTATAGAGGAATCATTGTCCTTGGATTAGGGTGGCACCTAAATCATGGTTGCAGCCGTCGTCGTGGTCCTGCTCCGCACCCTTCTACACCCTGCTACGCCCTGCTACACCCTGCTACACGCCGCAGTGCCCTGCTACGCCCTGCTACATCCTGTAACTCCCTGCTACACCCTGCAGTGCCCTGCTACACCCTGCAGTGCCCTGCTACACACCACAGTGCCCTGCAGTGCCCTGCTACACCTTGCAGTGCCCTGCTACACCCTGCAGTGCCCTGCTCGCCCAGCTACACCCTGCAGTGCCCTGCTACACCCTGCAGTGCCCTGCTCGCCCAGCTACACCCTGTAACACCCTGCAGTGCCCTGCTACACCCTGCAGTGCCCTGCTACACGCCACAGTGCCCTGCAGTGCCCTGCTACACCCTGCTCGCCCAGCTACACCCTGTAACACCCTGCAGTGCCCTGCTACACCATGAACTATTACAACTACTATTTCTAGTCACTGTTCCATTATCTTCATCGTGACTGTTATTGCCACTTTTCATCACACCCCCAACGGGCACCGTCAGACACCGCCTACCAAGAGCCTGGGTCTGGCCCAGGTTTCTCCCTAAAAGGAGTTTTTCCTCACCACTGTGGCACTAAATGCTAGCTCTTGGGGGAATTACTAGAACTGTTGGGTCTTTGTAAATTATAGTGTGGTCTAGACCGACTATATCTGTAAAGTGTCTTGAGATAACTCTTGTTATGGTTTGATACATGATATAAATAAAATTGAATTGAAATCCAACTACAATATTTTAGGCTAAATGGCTTCATGCCTCTTAACCCTCGTGTTTTCCCTGTTTTCAAAGGTTTCTGGGTTTCCTTTGCATGTGTTTTTTTACTTCTTTTGTATGCAACACTGTTGTTTTTTTACATCAAATCAAATCTCAAATCATATAACATCGGAACAGTTAACTTGTTATTCTTCCAATCAAATCACATTTTTTTCAAATTAGTTGAGCCACTCTACTATCTTTCCATGTAACCCCTGGCAACAGCAGAAGTACCCCTGGGGGTACAAGCACCTCTGTTTGGCAATCACTGATGGATCCAATCCGTGTAGTTCTCCTTGAAATGTAATAAATTAAAGCTTTAATTGCTGTAATTCCACTAACATCTTGTAATTACCGCTCCACACATTCCAGCATTAATACACACATCCGCACATAATACGCAAGCATGCATCAACATGCTGCTCTGGCTGAATTTATCTGGAGCGCTCGATGCCGCACGTACAGTGCATTTGGGGCCAAAATACATTTCTACATTACGAACCCCCCAGGCAGTCAGAACCAAACAGGAGGAGGCAGCGTTCAGGTCTATGACAATCTATATAAGCATATAAAGAGAATTAAAAAGTAAGATTGTGTATAGAGTGACGGCTTATACATTGTCCCACGCTAGCGTTTGAATATCTCGTATTTTATCTGTTTTTATATTTTTTTAATTGTTTTCTTTAATGTTTTATGTAAAGCACTTTGAAATGGCCATTTGCTGAAATGTGCTAATAAAGCAGCCTTGGCGTAGAGCACCATCACCCTCACCATTCAACATGCTCTTTAATATTGCATGATATCATCTTTTTAATACCTCCCTGGTATCTGCTCACACCTCACCACCCCCCCTCCATATCACACACATTGGGACATTTTGCCATTACAGTGTGCTATATAATTCATTAGCCTATTGTAGTGTGTGGCAGTGGGTGAATGGCAACCAGCAAGCCAGAGGTGCTAATTGCTTTGGATAGATAAGAGTCAATAGAAGGAGAGCTCATTTGCCGTAGCCATGTGAGCTGACTACGAATCCATTTCAAATATTTATGCATAAAGAGCATATATTAACACAAACGGCTGTTCAGTGAAAGGGCACAAATACAAACTCACTTCATGCAGCAGCTGTCAGTTGTCGTTCATCCACCAGAACAACTTCCTTCCTAAGACTATTTAGCAGAGTCCCCGTCGCTGCGTCCAGAGCTTAGTGCCACCCAAGATGATTGTGATTGGTTTATAGGTCCCATGGCATGAAAATGTCACTTTGAGGTTGTTTTTTTAACATTTATATGCATCAAGTCCACTGATCTTGCATTTTAGAGAACTCAATGTTTTTTTGTATTAATTCATCCGGTCTATTCTCCAAACCAGTGTTTCCTAACCTTTTAAGCCCTTTCCCTTTTAAATGAAGCTGTATCTATTTAACCCATGAGCTGCTATACCATTAAAAGTCATTGTCCAAAGAAAAACCCACGCATTTGAACACCAAAACATTGTCCTCTTTGTCTTTTTATTCCCATCTTTATCAAACCAGATCTACATTTTAACACAATTCTGTATTCCAGTATCACCAAATCAACCATTACTAGAAGAGGAATGCTTTCCCTCAACCCTCTCAGCCCAGGTCAAGCAGCGAGGAAATGGGCTCATTAACCCTGGACCCCTTCACTTCGATTGAACCGAGGAAACACGAGAGACGAATGGAAGACATCCCTCATGAAATCAGCTTTCCATTACGAGGAGTCTGATGCCAAGACAATGACTTAATTAAGGCTCCGTCTGTCTCCAGCTCCAATGATGTTGAGAGGTTCTGAATCAAACAGAGTGTACATTAAATAGGAGGGAGCTGCACTGCCCCCCCTCCGGTTGTGGGTCCTGTAGAGTAGGGGTCTTCAAAGTATTTAATCTAAGGACCCATTAACTGAGAGTGAGATAAAGCAAGGACCCCCTACTACATATATTGTATAAAATGAAGTTGCATATTAAAATGGGCCTCCAATAACGAGTGGGCAGCCTAAAGCCTTTATACATACCTTTTTAGTGCATAGAATACTAAGCTATTAAAGTATTTCTTGGTATGATTTTATCAATTATGTTAAAATGTTCTCCAACTCCACGCACTCCTGCAGTTAAAACTCCACGCCTTCTCTTTTCTGGTGTTGTCCTGATTAACCCTTGTGTTGTCTTCCCGTAAAATTAGCTGCTTTTTATCAATGTTTTTAACTTGTTCAAACGTTTTTGTCCCTTATTTCAATGCTTTTTTTCAATGTTTGTCACTATTGACATTTTCAACACTACCTTATTAACTAGTGTTAGTTATTTTTGGAATATATGGTCAATAAACCTCATTTATAGGAAATGATATCTAATGGTTGAGTTAGAAAAGCAGAAATTAGGAATTACAGCTCTACAGTGTCCCTGTTAGTGATGGCGTTGCATAGTCTGTCCACCAGAGGACGCTCTACAGCGTCCCTGTTAGTGATGGCGTTGCATAGTCTGTCCACCAGAGGACGCTCTACAACGTCCCTGTTAGTGATGGCGTTGCATAGTCTGTCCACCAGAGGACGCTCTACAACGTCTGTTAGTGATGGCGTTGCATAGTCTGTCCACCAGAGGACGCTCTACAACGTCCCTGTTAGTGATGGCGTTGCATAGTCTGTCCACCAGAGGACGCTCTACAACGTCCCTGTTAGTGATGGCGTTGCATAGTCTGTCCACCAGAGGACGCTCTACAACGTCCCTGTTAGTGATGGCGTTGCATAGTCTGTCCACCAGAGGACGCTCTACAACGTCCCTGTTAGTGATGGCGTTGTATAGTCTGTCCACCAGAGGACGCTCTACAACGTCCCTGTTGGTGACAAGAGCGTCCCATGTCATCCGTCCCGTCTCATGCGGTCTCGTCTCATGCGGAGGTGTGTCCAACGGCAAATTCAGAGGGTCAAAAATACGAAATCGCGAATAATTTTCCAGATGGGTAAATTCGTGACCACATTTGTTGCAATTAATTGAAAAACGTTAAAAACTGTTAAAGTAACAATTTTGCCATACACATAGTTTGCTGATTTCTGAATGTTATGGTTGTGTTGACAAGATAAATGTCTGGAATAGAATAAGCCTGCGTCAACTATCATGCTAATTAATAAAATACTTTAAATATATAGCCTATATATTTTTTTAACTAAACAATAACGGCAATACTTTAAAAAAAAATATGTCTACAAGATAAATGCAGACTATCATAGGCCTACTGATGATTTGTGAAAAAAAACACTTAATATATGTTCGTCCATAAAATAAATGCAGATTATAGGCAAACTAAAAAAATCCTTCTGCCATCCCCGAGTTTCTACTTTTCAAAATAAAAGCTTGCATCTGGATTAAAATACAATCTCTTACTTTTCAAAGTAAAAGCTCACGTCAACTATCATGCTAAAGAATAAAATATTTGGTGTTTTTTTATATTTAAAAATATATGTCCGTCTCTAAAATAAATGCAGATTATAGACAAACAAAAAATTCAACTGCAACTTGCAGCTATAGAAGGAATTACTCTTCCGACAGAGGTCAAGCATTTGGTTTTGTTTTTAATTTTTTTTCCCCTTTCATACAATACAACACAAAATACAATAGAACCGCTGGCTCGGAAGTGGAAGAACAGTACAATCGCAATCTGGCCCAATGCCGTGGCAGCAGAGATTTTATTTATTTTTATTTTATTAATTTAGGATACGCAGTCGGATGCAGGACGGGTCCCAGAGACCCGAAGGCCGATGCCGCGGTAGGCTAGTAGAAAAATACAACCGCGTTCTTCCCCGGGTCCCAGAGACCCGACAGCATTCGGCCCCGAGTCTCAGAGACCCGACAGCATTCTGCCCCGGGTCTCAGAGACCCGACAGCATTCTGCCCCGGGTCTCAGAGACCCGACAGCTGAGGCAGCGCCAGTAAAGCTATACAGTCCAATGCTCTCTCCATGTTGATAAGCAGTTGTATTTGCAGCAATGTCCCAGTGAAGTGTGAAAACAATATAGAATATAACATTAAAAAGAGTCTTGGAAAGAGTGTAACATGTTTATTTTTGTATTCTCGTTGTGTGCAGATCGTGGATTGTTGTCCCTCCTCAGGAGATCCTGCCGTTAGTTGGCAGAAATGCGTCGCTGATGCAGGTTTCATCAGATGTAGCTACGTTAATATGGAACAACACAACCATAACATTCAGAAATCAGCAAACTATGTAGTATGGCAAAATTGTTACTTTAACAGTTATTAACGTTTTTCAATTGATTGCAACAAATGTGGTCACGAATTTACCCGTCTGGAAAATTAATCGCAATTTTGTGTTTTTGACCCTCTGAATTTGCTGTTGGACACACCTCCGTATGAGACGGGACGGATGACATGGGACACTCCAGGCTGCATCCATACCCGTCTCGTTAGTGATGGCGTTGCATAGTCTGTCCACCAGAGGACGCTCTACAATGTCCCTGTTGGCAACATTGATTTTTTTTGTTAATCTGTTTTTGTTCAAAAGGACTTTAAGTTTCATATCTTAAGTTTGCATTTTTATACATTTTATTTATGAGAACTTTAATATATTGTGACGCTCTGCTGTAATAAAACATTATTTTAGTGAGAACTCATAAACAACTACATATAACTAATGTTAGGGAAATCTGTTTTGTAACGCGTTTCTGGATTTTTTTGGGCCGATATCAGCAAATCGGATTTTTAAATAACCAAATATTTGTATTGTATCAGCCTTAAAAATCCTTCATCTGTCAGGCTGTAGTTGAGAGCTGGAGGAATAAAAACAACAAACATTGGAATTGGTTTCCAAGCCAAACACGACAGCAGCGTGTGGGAGCACGTCGGATTCTAACGACCGTGGTGCACTACTTAACCTGAGCGAGCAGGTACGTCGTGTTTGTTGTCAAACAGTAGAAACTCAACACGGCAACACAACAAACATGCACCTAAAACACAATCATCCGGGGCAGCTTTTCAAGCTGGGAAAAAAAAAAAAAATAATAACTACAACAGATGGGCCGTCTCCCCGACAGTACACAATCACCAGGGGTGTTTAGTCGACGAACACAGCAGGATAGTGCCAAAACAAACAAAAAGTCTCTCTCTCTCTCATTTAGAGAAAGGAGAGAGAGGGGGAAGACATGCAGGAATATTGTCATAGGTTGGATTCAAACCCCAGACCTCTGTCTCCCTCTCTAGAGAGAGAGAGAGAGAGAAAATATGCCGGCTTTTTTGGCACTATCCTGTTTGTTCTCTCTCTCTCTAATTGACTTTCGCTTTATTTGAACAAAGCTTAATGCTGGAGAAGTAATTTCTCTTTATGTCTGACCTAATCTTGTAATATTTTTTGAAGTACAATTTTATTTACATACATCCATTTTATGTACGGTTTCCATTTCCATTTCATTTATTGTTATTGATTGTGTTTACTTTTTATGCCAGTGCATATTTTTTGTTAGAGTCCACGATAATATGAATCATTTACCGCAATAATTTCTGGGACAATTTATCGTCCAGCAAAATTAGTTATGGCCCAACAGAGTTCACTTCTCGCAGCACCCTCTAGGAACATTACACCTTTTAAACCAGACACTTGCCTTCACATCTCTCATCAAGAGAGAAATGAACCAATCAACTGTGGCAAATGATTCTGAAATGAACGCTGCTGGTCTCCATTATTCATATTATGCCTCGCTTTATGTTTGCCATATTATTGGTCAAAAACTTCAATGTTTCCTCCATTTGTGCTATAATCGTCTCTCATCTTTGGGAATCAATACACAGCAGTAGCATGTACTTACTGCAGTAGTCTTTATCTGTCAGTATTACCCTCCCAACACACACACACACACACCATTTTGATTGACAGCGCTCCATCCACCCTGGGACGAGGCAGATGGTTCTTAATTGCGTCTGAAGGCAGCGTCGGTCTGCAGCTGAGACTAAATTGGAGGGTTTGGGCTTCAGGCAAACACAGCAACTGTTTTCCAGCCCACTTCGAACACCTGCAGATTCCTCTCCCATCCATCATTCACACACAAGTTTCCCTCCACCTGACTGGGAGATACTTACTGGCTGTTCCCTGTGGCTGAAAGCTAAAAGGTGAAATCGCTCCTACAGTGTGGAACGCTTTGACACAAGTTTTAAGAGTGACTACATCTGTTGAAACCTTTAAAATGCAAGCTGTATTACTATACTTTGTGTACTTATTTTGCCTGTGAAGCACATTGGGACTAAACTTGACTCACTTAGTTTTTAATTCAGCTAAGTAGTACCTGGAACATTAACCATTGACTTCTAGTCAGGTGCCAACCATGTGTGACGTTACCCATTGTTTTGTGGAGATCTGATATGAGTCTACGTTAGGATGTGTCGATTTTAGACGAGAGGAAGGAGGGAGGAGCCCTTATGTTACATTACACACTTTCACTGGCAATCACATCATAGCCACGCCCTAAAACATCCATCCACGAGACCATAACCCTTGTGTTGTCTTCCCGTCAAAATTAACACTTTTGATGCTTTTTAATCAATGTTTTTTACTTTTTCATTACGTTTCTGTCCCTTTTTTTTTCCAATGTTTGTCACTTTTGACATTTTCAACACTACCTTATTAACTTTAGTTTTACAGTTATTTTGGAATTTATGGTCAATAAACCTCATTTATAGGAAATTATCCCTAATGTTTGAGTTAGAAATACAGAAATTAGGAATTATTGAGACTAAAATTAAAGGAATGGATGTTGATGATAATCACAGACTGGAATATGTCAACTTTTACTCAATACTATTTCAAAAACATTTTTTCCCCAAATGCTATAAAATTGAATAAGACGCCCAAAATTAATGAAAGTAGAGATGTGTACTTGCCAAAGAGCGTTGTGTGGAATCAATCATGTTATTTTGGGGAATTAAAAAGAACATTGATATAGGACAACGGGGCAATTTGACCCGAGGACAACATGAGGGTTGATTCAAAAAGTTGTCATTCTGTGTTGCAGAAGTCACAATAAAGATAATGGAACAGTGACTCTGGCATCTGAAATCAAATTGCATTGAACGCGAGGAGCTGGCTTACGGCCCAGAAAATTTCAAGTCTGCACTGCATCCAGCATCCATTTCCTTCATTTGAGATCTTTAATGTGTACGAATGAAGTAATGTGAGAACATGATTTAACCAATTTGAGAGCACAATGACTGGCGAGCTGCCAAATCGAATGAGAGAAAATTTTGTCTAACGTGAAATTTCCAGTCCTCTCGATTCCTTCATCCATCGGCCTTTGCGTGAATGGTGTGCATCAGTCCCAATCGATACCTATTTGAGCTAATTGTGTTTAACACCGCAGGAGAACAAATAACTGACCAATTACTGACCAGACATCGACTCCAATTACTTGACTGAGTTTGAGCCCGGTGCTCTCCTATTCATCTGGCAACAACAATTAACACCGAACTACACTCACCGCCCTGCGGTTGTATGCCTCCACCAACCAGCCAAATTGAGCTTTACATCCATGTCCGTGCAGAGGTAATATACCGTATGTAGGGAAGACTTTGAAGCAATTTCAGAAGATATATTAAGTGTAGTCTTTAGCAACACATGGATGCTTCAAACATCTTTATTCCAGCAGCACAAAAGCTTTAAACAGTTTCATGATTATTGTCACTAGCTCATTACTAATGGTCTGCCAGAACATTTGATACCATGGTGAAATTAACCTTTTGGTTTTTTAGATAAAAAAAAAAGTTATTATTTTGTGTAGTGTAGGAATTCTGGAGTGACAAAATGAGTTTAGTGAGGTCACACCTTGCCCTTTGACCTCCTAAGTCTAATCACTTCATCCTCACTTCCAATGTCCAAGTGGATTTTGTTTTCCAGTTTTGGGGAAATTTGTTTCTAGGGGGTCCTAAGATATCGCGTTCACGAGAATTTGACAGATGGATGTACGGACATATGGAAGGACAAAAACATTTTCACTCAAAAAGCGATGTTTGGTGAGGTACCTTTGGTGTTTGTTACCAACGCAAAAGGTCTCCTTTGGTGTCTCAGTCAGTCGCAAGGGGGCTTTCAACTGATTTGCACTTGGTCAGGACTCTTGGCTTCCCTTTTGGACACTATAACTACTCGTTCCCGTTGCCTCACTTTAAAAAGGTCCCATGGCATGACAATTTCACTTAATGAGTGCGTTCCCCCAGCCTGCCTATGGTCCCCCAGTGGCTAGAAATGGTGATAGGTGTAAACCGAGCCCTGGGTATCCTGCTTCGCCTTTGAGAAAATGAAAGCTCAGATGGGCCGATCTGGAATCTTCCCCCTTATGAGGTCATAAGGGGCAAGGTTACCTCCCCTTGCTGCTTTGCCAGACCAGAGAATTTGGCCCGCCCATGAGAGAGAGACATCATGGATTTCAAACGAGCAAAGTGGCAGTTGGTCAAGGACACCCCCCACCTTGGCCCCCCCCCCTCAACAACTACAGACACAGAAATAGCCCGTTCTTGACAGAGAACCTCAGTATTGACGACTAGTGCCACGCACACAACAGGTATTTTAACCATTCATGGGGCCAATCAAATTTCTCCCTGATATCATTTTTTTTTTTTTCTGTATAATACATTTTTCAATTTAGCACACACACACACACACACACACACAATCAATGGTATACCATTGGAGTGTTCATAATCAATAAAACTGTTGTTTTTTATAAATTTCTATTTATTTCAGTGTGGGATGTTCATTGCTTAAACAGTGAATAGAAAATAAAAAAATACTTATTTTTATAAAATGGTTTAAGTTGAATCATTTATTTTGGAGCACTGTTCACACTCAGATGTGCAAGAATTTTCAAATTAGTATTGAGAAAATGTAAAATAACATATGGCTTATGTATATCTTTGTAAATACGATTGTTATCACAGAGCACTCAAGGCCAGAAGGTAAAGAAGGTGAAATTCAGAATTTTTCATTTGAACCAGGAAAAGAGATCACATCTCTCCTGTTTTAGCTTCTCTGCATTGGCTTCCTGTAAAATCCAGAATAGAATTTAAAATCCTTCTTCTCACCTACAAAGCTCTTCATGGTCAGGCACCATCTTATCTTTAGCGAGTTTTTCCTCGCCACTGTTGGATAACCATTGAAAAATTTAATTGAATTTCAACTCTGCAGGCCAGTTGGACCAAACACATTTGTCGCAGTTACAGCCCTTAAACGCTGCCAGGGACATGTGCATGTTGCTGCGTTTGTTGGAGCTGGAAGTTAAGTTAGATTTTGTCAGTCACAGAAGGCCTGTGTGTCAAATGTTACTAACATTGTCTTGTGTGTCTTCAACCCGAAATTACAAGGAGAAATGTAATTGTTAAGGTTTAGGTTGCAAGGTGGCGTGTGTTCCTGCACTAAAGTTTCTGCTGATGAACAACATCTGTGTCCTTTTCAGCCATGCAGACAAATAAAGCCAAGCCACTTCAGAAGCTTTCTCCTGTTCTGCAAAGCAACATCAGCCTGATCAGAAACAGATGCTGCTACCTGACCTTTGCAGACAGTTACTGGTATTTCATTATTTACGCTGTATTTAACTATGCTGAATTAAAAAAAATACTTGATTAAAGTCCGGAAAAAGTAATGTTTCAGGGAAAATGGAGTAATAAATCTGATGTGTTTTTCTTTCAAAATGACCTTGATAACAACAAATTGGCAAACTACATTGTTCCTTAATAAGTAGGTAGTACTAAATTAACTATGGGGAACATACTGTATGTGCGTTTTTTTTCTGGAACAAAATAGCTAGTCTCAGGAAGTTTTGGTGGAACATTTGCACCCCACAAAAGCAAAATGCCAAATGAAATATTACATGAAGTTAACTGTTGACACAATACAGTGATGTGAGATATTTAAATTAGCTGATACATGGTTACAGCTGATAATCTCTTACCAGTGTATCTCGTGTGTACTTTGTCCACAGCGATCCCACCATCCGTCCCAGTTAGAGAGGAGACGCCCTGAACATATTCTTTGCAAATCTTTACAATCATTCCCCGAAAGAACCAACAGGCCTGCCTCGTTGTACGATCCACATTTCCTACGAAAGTTGCCTTTTCCAGCGTGTAGCTTGCTAGCTCAAAGGGTATTGAGGTTTGAGAACAACAATGCACCAAGAACGTAAGGTGAGGGACATCGATGTCAGGACTTTAGCTGTAAATGTACTTCCGTTTATCCAGACTACTTATTTCCAGATCGTTGTTTCAGCCAACGTAGTACAGATCGGAATAGAATGCCTTTTATTGGCAATATACACAATTAAAAGCAACTCCTTTCAAATGACAGCATGTATGCGAAATAGATATAGCAACATGAAATAAAAGGGGGGGGGGGGTGTAAGGTGCTAATGCAGTTCTGAGACGCTATATACATATTTAAAAGATATAAGTATGGTTTTATATACAGTGTGATATGCAGTGTGGGTTATTGCACATTATTTGAATATTGCCCAATAGTGGTGATCATATTCAATGAGTAATAGATATTTGACAATGATAGTAGTGCTATTGCACAATATACAGATATTGTACAGTAATACATAATTCAAAAAGAGCCTGGAGACCTGCAATTCTGTTAAAGTTTTCGTTCTGGTTCGTCTCTAACTCTGTGCCACAGGATCTCTGCCCGCCCGCCTGCTGCTGCTGCTGCTGCTGCTGCTCAGCCACGCTTACATCCAGCCGTCTCCCACAGCTCCCAGGATGTCAGGCAATTACCCTGGAAATGTTTTTTCACTGATCCATAAGGATAATAGATCATATAGTTACGCCAGAATCAAAGAGCATGTGCGTGATTTGGAGAGACGGATGCATTTCCACCTTTTCAACATATCTTTTCTGATCTAATAGAATTATGCGATTGAAAGTTCCGCTCTAATGTGTCTTGGTTACGTTAATACATTTTTTCATATCAATCCACCCAAGACACTTCAGTGATGAAGTGGCTGTGATCCAATCACTAACCAGTCCTTTCTTAAAACTATCAGCTCTTCCTGAACCGTGCAGCCTCCAGCCCATGACCTCTAAAACATCTCCATCGGACTCCACACCGCTATATTAAAAGGTCCTGTGGCATGAAAATGTCACTTAATGGAGTTTTTTTTTAAACATTAATATGCGTTCCCCCAGTCTGCCTATGGTCCCCCAGTGGCTAGAAAGGGTGATAGGTGTAAACCGAGCCCTGGGGTATCCTGCTCTGCTTTTGAGAAAATGAAAGCTCAGATGGGCTGATCTGGAATCATTATGACCTCATAAGGGGCAAGGTTACCTCCCCTTTCTCTGCTTTGCCCGACCAAAGAAGTCGGCCCACCCATGAGAGAGAGACATCATGGCTTTCAAACAAGCAACGTGGCAGTTGGTCAAGGCCACCCCCCAACCTTCACCTTGCCCCCCCTCTCTCCTCCTCAAAAGCTACAGACTCAGAAATGGCACATAAGGAAAGCTCATTGTGGGACTGGCTCTAGTGGCTGTAATTCTAAGACCTCCTAAGACCGATATAAAAGAGACTTCAGATACAGTATTAGGGGACCCCTAAGGTCTATATAAAAGAGACTTCAGATACAGGATTAGGGGACCACTAAGGTCTATATAAAAGAGACTTCAGATACAGTATTAGGGGACCACTAAGGTCTATATAAAAAGAGACTTCAGATACAGTATTAGGGGACCACTAAGGTCTATATAAAAGAGACTTCAGATACAGTATTAGGGGACCACTAAGCCTATATAAAAGCATCCAAAGAGCACCATGTCATGGGACCTTTAAAAAAAGTATTTGCCAAAGTCTATTTCATGTTAATCCGTTAGATAATCAGCTTCTCCATTCTTTACATATTGAAATAAAAAGGCATGCTTAGTGTGTGTTGTTTTCAGCGTACAAAACAACCAAAATAATATGAAGCTTAACAGCAGAGACAACTCACCACAACACATTCATTCACACCCACGGGAAGATTCATGGCACATTGTCATTCTTCATTAGCCAAACAAGCACTCTTCAACATGCAGAGGCTTCTTGCAGGTCACCGAATCAAACACTTACCAACGCTGATGACACTGGCAGACAGGAAGTGGCTGCAGGGAAGGCTGGCGGTGCTCACGAAAGAATCGTCTGTTGTCACGGTAGTCCTCGACCTCAGCGACAGGTTGGGGGAGTCCGTCACCATGGCCAGTCTTGCTGCCGCAGATTCCATGAGTGCTAATGGATGATGGACAGGTTGGGCTGATCACACAGTGTTGTCAGATTTCCAAGGTGTAGTTGGTGACCTCACACCCAAAAGGGTCTGTCTGTCAGTGCCTTTAGAAACTGTGACAATCCAAATCAGAAGAAACCAAAAAAATGGAGCTCACGAAATATAGTATCTCATTGGCAAAAATGTTCGATTAAAAATTGCTTGAAGAAGTAAACCCGAGATGAAGGACCAAGAGTAGCTGAGAGGTTCCTTTAATTGAACTTCAGTGTGGGAAGCTGTAAAATAAAAAAAGGGACAGGGGCCAAGATGTCACACCAATCCTGAGTCAAATATTCGCATGGATTTAAAAACTGCAATGGAATCCAATATCCAAAAGGTGATTTGTGTCACAAAAGAAAAACTTTGATCAAAATTCCCAGACGCATTCCAGAAAAGATCCTCAAATGGCAAACTGCAGGGGCCGAAGGGAGTCCTAGTCTTTTATGCTTGTAAAGAACAGCTTATGACATCATTTAAACTTCTGGTCCTCCAGGTCCAGACCATAATCCCAGGCAGGCCACGCTGCTCCAGTCACCTACAGCAGAGGAGACAGACGGAGATACACAATAAGAGTGAAACCAAAGCCCATCTACGGAAAGCCTTAGGCCCCATTAGACTCAATTTGGTTGCAGTTCCAGAGTTCCACTAGGGGGGTGCTCGCAGTCCAGTGGAAAATGAATGGGAGTCTATGGAGCTAGATGGCTAAATTTGTCTCTTTCACCTGATTGTCGTTGAAAAATCTCAGATGTCGTCGGTTTTGCACGTTCAACATGGATTATAGGTCGAAAGCTGAATTTGAACTTATGTCCTTTTGATTTCTTACAGGTTGTCGTTGTTGTCCATAACATGCTAGCATTCTGCTAATGAAGCCACATTAAAAAAATAAAAAAATCTAATTGTCTGTATTGTCTTAGCCTCCCCTTTCAAATACAACATTCAAATTACTAGACAAAAAAAAATGCTGAGAAGAGTGGGTTTTGAGTGGTACCGCTCCATAGACCTCCATTCTTTCTGCCCTGGCCTGTGAGCGCCCCAAGTGGAAATCTGGTGGAACTGCAACCAGTTGAGAAACCGGAAATATCGAGAGAGTGGGACTTCTTCCCTTATTAGAAATTCTTTGGTGAAACATACTCTTCACATCCATGCAGTTTTCTGCCCAGAATAACCCCTTTAACTTTCTCTTTTATCTGCTGGTTTGGGTCGCTCACTTTGAAAAATAACTTATATACACATATACATATTATACAGCATTGTGAACATTTGACAAGAAAAAGTTGTGTATCTAGTTTTGGTTCCAAAGAGCAGCCAAGAGTCTTTTGTTGCTATAACAACAGCTACTGCATCTAACGCTATGTGTTGCAGAGATATTACATATTAATAAACAGTTTGGTGCTTACAATAATATAGCCCAAAATGTTTTTTTCTGCTAAAAAAAAATTAAAAAAAAGACCCTCCGAGTTGCTAAAAATATATATATTTTTTTTTAAAAAGGGTGGCATTTAAAAAGGCGCTCACAACTTTACTCTTTAAGATTATTTTTTTTTATTGTTTACTGTTGTGTCTAATTATTGTACTGTTTATTTATTTATTGTTAAGGAACCCCCCCTTGAAAACGAGATGCTGCATCTCAAGGGGTTACTCTTAATAAATTAAGCTAATCCTTGTGTTAAAAAGATCAAATTATGATACGGTTTTGAAACATTTCAATTTCTTTATCAAATGCAATAAAAAAAAAAAATGAATTCAGTTCAAGTAGAACTGATCTTCTGTTGTAAGTGAAGCGTGTTGCGTGCAATCGTCGGTCCGTGTTATTTTTGGGTAATCCAAATGAAATCGTTTAAAAGAAACCCATATTTCTGATATAGACATTCAGAAAACGGATAAAATTTAACACGCAGACAACACAAGGGTTAACCCTGATATTAACCCTACCCATATCCCTGACCCTGACTACATAACTGCACTGCATAACTGTCTTCCATGTGCTCTGTGGTTACCTGTCTGTCACGTGTCTTTGTCTCCGCCCATCCCCTTATATGGTCTAAACTTCCTGTCTGGTTAGTGTCCCTCCAGTTCTGCTCCCACCTGTTCCCTATTGTGTCGTTATATTCCCTCCGTTTGTGCCATCACCTGTTCCTCGTTACTGTCTTGTCCAATCCTGTCTTTCTGTTGATTGGTCTGTGCATTTCTACGCTCCTCTGTGCCTTTGTCTCTTGCTGGTTTGTCTCTCTGTTCGTTCCTGAGAGTCCTTAGAGTTTGGAGTTGAGTTTCTATGTTGTAGAGTCAAAATAAAAGTGTTTGTTCTGCACATTTGCCTTAAAGAGTCTGGCATTTGGGTCCTCCTGCTGAAATCGTGACACACACCAGGCTAAACTTGATTTAAAGAATACATCTTTTGGAATTTGATCTTAATGCCTTAATTCAAAAAGAATTACGAAAGTCCAACTTTTTAAGGAGACTAATTTTTTAGTGAATGAATAATGTATTAGAAATACGATTCCATAAAATACAGGGGGCATAAGTATACACCCCCGTATGTTAAATTCCCATAGAGGCAGGCACATTTTTATTTTTAAAAGGTCAGATATTTCATGGATCAGGACACTACGCATCCTGATGCAAAGTGTCCTGATGCCTCTATGGGAATTTAACATAGGGGTGTGTATACGTTTTCTATTTTAATACATTATTCAGTCACAAAGAAAATTGTGTCCTTAAACTGTTGGATTTTCCCAATTTTTTTTTAATTAAAAAGGCATTAAGATCAATTTCCAAAAGAGGTTTTTTTTATTCCTTTTTTTAAAATCAACTTTAGCATGGGGTGCGTAAAATTATGCAAGCCATGTGCATAACCGGATGTGGAGTATTATCTGTTTTTTATCCAAACCACGATAGTTTTCTAAACTTAACAGAGTAGTTTTTAACTAATCTGAGACTGTTTTACAATGTTAACGACGTGTAATGGCTGGTTTAGGAATGAGGACTGAAAACGAGAGAATGGAAAACGTTCCCCCTTTTGGGATCTCTCAAACTTCCCCCGACCTCAGAACTCGTCAGCGATGCTGCTATATTTGAATGTCACAGCACAAGTCACACGTAATAAATGATTTAGATAGCTGTCAGAAAGTGAAACCTGAAGGCAGCAGCGAACTGACACACAAAAAAAAAACAAAAAAAAAAACTGTACATAGAGCAAGAGGAGCTGGAATAAGACATGAGAAGCTTTCATGTCATTGCACTACTGTCAGACAGTATCACGATGAAAATAGCATTGGTAATCCCTCATAATTAAATTATTTTATATGAAATATAAGAAAACCACAATACACAAAACAAATTATCAATGTAAGAAACTATTTTAATTTAAAAAAGCACATTAAATACTAGCAAGAAGTGAAATTGCAACCTGTTGTGGGTAGGTGTAGAGGTGAATCCGAGATGATGTTGGTAAGAGGGGATATTTTATTATTAACCCTAATTAAGGCCTATAAGCCAAAAATAAATTAAATTAACCCTTGTGTTGTCTTCCAGTCGAAATTGAAAATCAACCCTTTAAGCTTTTAATCAAAGTGTAAGTTCTTCCTTAGATTTGTCCCGTTTTTCCAACACTTTTGATGCTTTTTTGGACGTTTTCAACACAATGTAACACTAGCTTATTTACTTTAGTTCTACACTTATTTTTGGGATTTATGGTCAATAAACCAAATTTTTAGGAAATTATACCTACCTACCTGTTTGAGATAGAAAAGCAGAAATTAGGAATTATTTGGACTAAAATTAAAGGAATGGATGTTGATGATAATCACAGACTGGAATATGTCAACTTTTACTCAATACTATTTCAAAAACACTTCCATTTGTTTTACAATGCTATAAAATTGAATAAGACGCCCCAAAATTAATGAAAGTAGAGATTTGTACTTGCCAAAGAGCGTTGGGTGGAATCAATCATGTTATTTTGGGGATTTAAAAAGAACATTGATATAGGAAAACGGGTCAATTTGACCAGAGGACAACATGAGGGTTAAGAAAAGCTAAAACACAACATTTTCACAAAATAAAAGTAATTGACGTGAGAGACACAAAGATCACATAAGAAAAAACAACACAGTTTCCTAATGACCTAAAAAGAAGTCATTCCTGAAGGCATCCTACAGACTTACGCCCTACTCCGGTTTTCCTCATGCTCTCTCCTCCAGAACTCATTCAGCTGCCTATTCCTACCTTTATAGGCCTGAAGCCCGCCCCTAAAATTGGATCGTACCAATACTAAAACAGCAGGGGTGGCTGAGGTGAATAGTTCAAAAGGCTACATACAGGCAAAATGAATTTATTATACTAGACATTTACACATTATGCATACAATTCACATTAACAATGAGGAATGGCTAGGTTAACAGGTGATTTTAATCCTGTGATCATTAACATTAAATATGAAATCACTAAAACTTTTAAACAAGCATCATTCCTGGTGGAAATTTCAATTTCCTTGCGGGAGTGATCCCAAAAGGATTAATAATGAGAAGTCTGAGTCTAAGTCATTCCAGGTCAGTCTTTGAGGGCTAAAATAGGTAGCGTGTTGCTGCCGTGATGGCAGCCATGCGCTCTGTCACACAACCCTATAATAAACTTGTTTACGTATCAGAATCAGAAATACTTTATTGATCCCCAAAGGGAAATTCTGTGTTACAGTTGCAAGTATATAAATATCAAAGAAATATAACTAAAATAAATGAGTGTGGATATGTACGGTATTTACATATGCAGCGATATTGCACATTACATTAAAAGGTATTGCACATTCCAAGTAGAGAACAGTTATGATAGCAGCCTTAGAAAATCAATAGATGAAATAAATGAATAGCAGGTGGGAATACTGGTTTATGTGTGGAGAGAAGCATAAAACAGAAATGTAACTTTGTAATTTAAAGGATTATAAATGTTCATGTAAAGCTTTTAAAGCATTTCAAGACATTCATTTGCTCTAGTTTGAGATACAACTTCAGTATACGCACAATGCTGCATGACAGCTGCCGGCACGTTACACCACGCCTCAGACTCACTCCACCTCTCCTACCTACAGTTCCTTTGTTTGCCGACCCCGCTATCACTCACAGAAACCCGGCCAAACGAAGATGGGCTAAAACCAGAAAACATTTACCTTTTAGCTTTGAAAGGCTCCTTCCTTTAAATCCGCTCTCAACAGTCAAAGGATTTCAGGTTGTGTATGCGATCCGCCGCCCTGCTAAAGCCTGAACAATGTGTGTGTGGTGAGGGGTGGGGGAGTGAGTCAGGGTTAGTTGTGGGCCAGTTGGAGGACTTGTTCAGATCTGTTTCTGAAAGTTTGGCGGTCAGAGGAGCTGCAGGTCTGAGCACGTTCCTGTTGCCATCAAACCCACATAGACACACTCCACCTGGACACAGGAGGAGGTGTGTGGGGCTAAAGCTGGTATGTAAAGTGGTAGGCATGCTGCATTTTGCCCAGTTATTCAAACTGCTATGTTCCAAACAGCCATCAACAGACAGTGAAGGGTCTCTTATAGCATGAAACATGTAATAAAGCCTTCAAAATCAATGTTGTGACTCCAATATGACGCAGAGCTGCATTCTCTCAGTGGTATAATAAAGATGAGACAAATTTCCTACACGCCTCAGGCTTTGTCACTCACCTTCTACTCTGTGTGTTGCCATTCTCAAAATACCTTCACAACACAAAACACCTTTGAGCTAGCGAGCTACACGCTGAAAATGGCAAGTTTTGAAGAAACTTATGACGGTGCAACAAGGCGAGCCTGCTCGGTTCTTTGAGGGAACTGGGACGTTTTTGGGACAGATTGGTGGGATTGCTGTGGACACACGGAGATACACTGGTAAGAGCAGATGAGGTTTAACCATCCAGCTAATTTAAATAGCTCACGTTACTGTAAACTACACAAAAGGACGATGCTAGCTAATGCTAACTTTAGCACAGAACGGAATACGGCACGGGTCCCAACTTACAGTAGGAAGTATAAGTCGCGCTACCCTTAATGGTAATTGTTTGCACACATAACTAGGCATAAACTCAATGAATTGGTCGCCAACGACGACAAACAATAGGCTTCACACTGGTGAACTTTTGATTGACTGACTATCAAGGAGATGCGCAAATCCCTACACCTGTGATTTTAATGGGCTAATGACTGGAAGAAATAAAAGGCCAACAACGTCATCAGCGACTACTCAATACCAACTTGCCTTTCATCACATCAGAGTCGACTTTAAGAACTCTGAAGTCATGCACAGACGCAGTGTGAGTTATCTTCTGGTGTACCATAGTATCATTTTAGCATCCGTGTTGAGATATTTCGGCAAGATATTGAAAGTGAGTCATAATATGGGTATTGTGACGCACCTACGCAGCAGCAACGGCTGCTGAATAATGCATTGAGAGTGTGTTCAGAGGGTGAGTCGGCCTGCTCGGTGATTCAGCTTGTGGTTTGGGCTGCCGGGTGCTGTTGTGACTAGCTTGTTACACCCTCTGTAGCAGTGGCTGCTTTACAACATAAACTAACAGAGATGACAGGGAGACGTGTACCCACACGCTAACACACACACACACACACACACACACACACACACACACAGGGAGACGTGTACCCACATGCTAACACACACGCACACACAAGCAAGCAAACACACACACACACACACACACTTAAGGGATTTAGATGTTACAAGCCAATAGTCAGCAAATTAACACAATGACTCTTTCTTCCACCCCTCCGCACCTGACTGCTCCCTCTACAGAACAATGGTGTCCATTCAGTGCACGTTCATTTAAAACGGTTTCATAGATATCCAAGATAACGTGCATGACAAGGAAGTACATGCTGCTGAAAGGAAGAGAGCAACGCAATTCTGACAAAAGGTCAGACAGGCTGCAAGGCCACACAACCATCACAGTGGGAAAGAAATTGTGGGGAATCAAAACTGACTTGTCGGCAGCGACCCACTTGGATCAGCAGTGCAACAGCCTGATCCGATTAGGGGCTACACGGTCCCAAAATGGTCAGGCTACCTTAAAAGCAGGGTCTGGACTGTCGTCCCCTCTCCCCACCCCAAGTAGATCCATGCACGTGATGTCAGAGTTCATGCAGAAATAGTTAAAATGAACAAAGAGCCGACTTTGTATCCCAAATACAAATGAAACAAAGAACGCTGTTAGCGTATTAAGTGTTTGTTTTTTTTCAAAACTCTTTATTAGCATTTTTTCGAAACAATATATTGTGCATAATACTCAGTGCAATCGTGGTCTGTGTATAGGACAAAAGTAAAGTTAAAATAGTTGTTTCCAGATGCATGGCCAGTAGTTTAGCTAGGATTTTGTAGTCCACATTCAGTATTCGATAGGATCCACAAAAAAAGAGGGTCTTTGTCCTTTTTTAATATCAAAGAAATAGAGGCCTGTGACATGGTCTGGGGAAGAGAGGCAGTGTCCACTGAATATAAAAACATTTTAAGGAGAAGAGGGGCTATCCTATCCATAAACTTCCTATAGAATTCAATAGGATACCCGTCCGGGCCGGGACATTTATGGCGTTTTTCCATTGATGGTAACAACTCGGCTCGACACGGTTTGACTCGCCTTTACTCAGTTCGACGCATTTTCGGTCGGTTTTCCATTGCAGATTGAGTAACGCCTCAGCGTGGCTGGTTACCATAGCTACGCGTGATGACGTAATTTTCAACGTGATTCACAACAGCACTTCGCCACTCGCCAATGTTTTGTTTCAAAAGAAGCTAAAGGAAGCAACTAAAATCACCGCTAAAAAAAACAGGAGTTTGGGAATTCCGACGGTGTTCAGACGTCGACATGACTGTTGTTCGCCGACACGAAAGGGTAAGTTAAGTTTCCTGGTAACGTTAGCTAACATTTCCATGTGTTAGGGACCCCGATCAGTATTTACTATACGCTATATAAAGTACATGAACTTTAGCAACCATGATTACACACCAAAATATGTATGCTGTGTACCGTTTGTGTTTCAGAGCAATAACGCTTTGCAAAACCGCCGCCGCAGACCGTCAGGTGGGCGATGTCCGACAAGTGAAATCTCTGGTTCTGACCTGCTGGGCTTCGTATAATCTTTATGAGAGTCATGGCTTATGACAATGACTGGGATGCATCTGGAACAGCAGAGCCGGGGGGGACACTGTCACAGGGTGCAGAGGAAGAAGACCGGGATGGACGGGAGGGTTTGATGCGCTACTTGAATAGCTAAATAAAAACTTTTCTTTGATATATTGTCTTGTTTTTTTTTAAAGTAACAGTGTGCAATATTGGAAACAACATAAATCCCCTAATATATAGCCCTTAATATTGAACAGTTAAAGTGAGAATAGTGCAGAGAGTAGATAATCTGTCGGTGTCTGGCTAGATTTTTTTTTAAATGTCCCGTTTGTTCCGGACACACACTCTGCACTCTTGTCTGCTAACAACGCAGTGATCGACCAACCAGCAGTCTGCAGGTTTCCACGTCACCTTTTAGTATCGCATCAGCTCGCTTAGAACCTCGACTGAGGTAGTACGAAAAAAAGTACCTGGTAGCAGGTCCCAGGGACTTTTTTTCGTAATGGAAAACCAAAAAAGGCGAGTAGAGTCGAGGCGAGTAGAGTAGATACCACGCAATGGAAAAGCGCCATTAGAGCACTGCATTTTACCCGCCGCTCTTCGAATTTCCCCCAATGTTATAGGCTCTTCCAGCTGGAGGTTGGAGGTGGGGTCAATACTAGGGACAGTAATGGAGCTGAAAAAAGAATCAAAATCTGAGGGCTCAGTTGACTGTTCAGACGTATAAAAGCGCTTAAACTAGTCATTAATTTGCTTAAGGTCAGTCCTTACCCCAGTGGGAGTCTGGACTTGGGTGATTTGATGTTTTGAGCCTGGCGTAGTGAGAAAGCAGCTTACTTGGTTTGTCTCCGTATTCATAATGGGCATATCGTGACTTTAGTAGCATGTCCTCAGTTTGAGCTGCTGCCAAATTGTCAAACTCAGCCTGTAAAGACAAGCGGTCCTTATATACGTTAGGGGAAAGGGGACGCTGCATATACATGATCCAATTGTAATATTTGAGTCATCAGATAATTTCTTTCTTCGTTGTTTCCTCTCATAGCTCACGTACGGCATAATTTGTCCCCTAATATAGACTTTAAAAGTCTCCCAGAAATGAGACGGTGAGATATTAGGGGTTTCATTTGTTTCTATAAAAAGATCGATCTGAGCGTGTTAAAGCGCCACGGAGCCCGGGAATTCAGCTCACCACCTACTGCAAGATCTAAAGTCAGGGGAGCATGGTCGGATATGACGATGGAGCTATAACAACACGAGCTAAGGGTATAAGTCTATTGTCTAAGAATAAATAATCAATGCGGGTGTAAGTACGGTGTACAGGTGAAAAGAACAAATATTCCCTGCCTGTGGGGTTAAAGAAGCGCCACGAATCAGTGACTGAGAATTCTTGAAGAAAGTTTTTAATAACTTTGGAAGATTTTGAAGGAGTAGTAGGTTTAGTGGAAGACCGATCTAATGAGCCCAACCAGCAATTAAAACCACCCCCGAGCACAAGCAGATGTGACGACATATCAGGGATCCTAGAAAACAGATTACGAAAAAAGTTTGCATCATCCCAGTTTGGTGCATATATATTAGCAAAAATCAGCTTGGTACTATGAATATGTCCTGTGACAATAGCATATCTACCATTAGGGTCTAGGATAGTACTGGAAGAGACAAAAGGGTATGGATTAGTGGATCAGAACGGCAAGTCTTGAATGGTCAGAGACTTTTAAATGAGTTTCCTGAAGGAATGCAATCTGGGCGCCATAGAGGCACATTTTTATTTTTAAAGGCCAGTTATTTCATGGATCCAGGATACTATGCATCCTGATAAAGTTCCCTTGGCCTTTGGAATTAACCACCCCCCTCCGCCCATCATCATCACATACCTAGAGATAGAAATGGGGGACTTTCCATAAGATCATCTCATCAATGCAAATCAAACCAGCTTAGTCTAACTGAAATAACACCATGCAAATATGAGTATGGGAATTTAACATAAGGGGGGTGTATACTTATGCCCCTGTATTTTAAGGAAGAACATTCATTTATTTACAATACATTATTCATTCACAAAGAATTTTGGTGTCCTTAAAAGGTTGGATTTTCTTTTGAATTATGGCATTAAGATCAATTTCCAAAAGATGTTTTTTTAATTCCTCTTTTTAAATCAACTGTAGCCTGGGTGTGTGAACGTATGCAAGCCGCTCGATCAGTATGTGGTTTGTTTCATCCAAGGATGGATCTTTTTCATTTTCTATGATGTTTTGTCCTAATCCATATTTCTTGCTGAAACATAACTTCCGGTTTATATTTTACACCCAAGAGACCCTTTTACTGCAGTCACACATGTCACTCTGTTGAATACATAACCCATACACAACAACAGCAGCAAAACACTTTCCCTGGAGGTTGGACTGTTGAATCTCTCGGGTCTTTATCCCAGGTAACGGTGTTAGGTTTCTGTTATACTGGATCCCACCGTGACTGAGCTGAAAGAGGTTGAAAACCCAACACCCTGCTGGAAAACAAGCCCGCACAAAAGGCATGGAGAGAGAACCGGCTTTCCCATCAAACCGCACTCCCGCTCACAACGACCAAGGTTGGGTGAAGTGATACAGTTGGCCAGCAGCATTTCAGACTGTGGTGTTCATCGCAGGAAAGTCAAGTCTCAACACACACACACACACACACACACCGTGTAAAGTTGATCTATAATGAAACAGGATAAAGACAATACAAATGTTTCTCAGAATGTGTGCCAAGCCTGCTTGTTCACTGTCTTAAAGCCAAAAATCAACAAGAGAGAATCAAAGTGTGACCGCCAAAGACAAACACTGGAAGCTTCAATCTCTTCATAGACACAAACCTCCATCATTTCCTCCATATCACTGAACTGCCGGGCATAGCTGATGCTGCGCTGGTAGCAAGCAGTACAGCGGGGGAGTAAAACTTGATTTATACTTCTGCCTAAAATCTACAACCGCTAAATGAGTAATGTTGTATTCACACTCCTGTCACAGCATGTGCAAGCACATCAGCGCAGGCTTTAATCATGCGGAAGAGGGCAAGAATCGGACATCCAACCCTGCCTTTTATCCGAGGATCCTCTTAGCCAGTACAGCAAGCTAATGCTACGTGAAATCTGTAACAATGCTGATAGCCGGAGCCTCAGAGTGCTTAAAATGTAGCGTATGATGAGAAAATGTGACTCAATTTCACAGACAAAAAGTAGACTGAAATAGCTAATTAGCTTTTTGGTGACTGAGATAAATCTAGTCTCGGGTTGAATGAATAAAAGGAGACAAATACATTTTTATTAAGAGTAAAACTAAATTAAAAATCAGTTAACAAGATTAACATATTGCTCAGCAAAGATATTGCTGGTAAAAAAAGGTCCCGAGTTCGAGCGTCATACGGGGGCACATGTTTTGGGCTGGCAGTCCGTAGGGATTTGGGTTGGGAACCAGAGGGTCGCGGTTCAAGTCCCCGTACAGACCAAAGTACAGAGTGTGGACTGGTAGCTGGAGAGATGCCAGTTCACCTCCTGGGCACTGCCAAAGTGATCTTGAGCAAGGCACCAAACCCCCCTCAACCGCTCAGGGTGCCTGTTCAGCAGTCACAGCCCCCCCCACTGACATCTCTCCATCAGTGCATATATAGCACCTGAGCATGTGTGTGTGTGTGTGTGTATTTCAGGCCTGTGTGTAGTGTGTAACAACAGTGTAAATTGTAATTTCCCCATAGGGGATCAATAAAAAAAATTATTAATAAATTAAAAGAGAAAATAGAAATAAAATCCCTCTCCAGAGACCCAAGGCTTTACTCCACCAACCGACATTTGAGAGTCAAAAGGCAAGTTGTCTCACGGCTCATTTCCAAGTCAGATGTGGTTTTCCATTCCACATGGTCAACCAGACGATACCAAACAGTCGGCATGTGGGCAACGCATCTGAAAAGGTCAGAGTGACTCGCATCCAGATGCACAAATGAAAAGTAGGAACGCATTTGGTAGAGGAAATAAAATAAACTGCAACTCTGAAAAGGTCAGGAACTGGGTTCCAAACTAACAAAGACACTGGGATGTTGGAGTTTCCCCTCACATTCAAAGGAAGAACAAAGTGTGGGGTCTCTGTGTCTCCGACTGTAATTCTGTCATGTTTGAACCTGCTGTCACTTTTATCTACATGTGCTGCAGTGGTAATTACAGCCTTCAGACACATAAATTCCCACTACTTAGTGTTTAAGATGTGATTGATTTTGTAATGTAATGACTGCAGGGTGGTGTCACTGCACATGCTGCCACTTGGGAGTTTGCCTGTGAGCCGGCTGAATAACAAGGCATCTAGTTATTTAAATAATGAGTATTTTAGTTGATGGTAGTCAAACTTCATAAAAACTCTGAACAACCAGTGCAGTAGTAATAGGCAATTGGTTAAGGAAAAAGTCAACACTTTTGAGAAACACCATGTCCTCTTTCTTTCTGAGTGTCTCCGTAACTTGCAGATATGTAAAAGTCTCAGGCCACTATGGTGTAGTCTAAATTGCTTACGTTTCATTTACTGGATTGTCACGGCATTTACGGATGTCCCTCACTCTCCTCCTTCTTTGTGTTGGGATTTTAAACTCTGGTGGATTTATGGAGGACTATGGTGGAAACGACTATAAACTCACAGCGTTCTGCAGCCGGCTCACAGTCACCTTTTGTCAGCTAGACTTAACTGCAACATCCTCTGAAACGACTGACATCTCCCAGGTGACTGGTACCCGACTCCCAGTCACCTTTTCTCGGCTAAATGTAACTGTAAAGCCCGTTAAACTTGTCCCTCATTTCGGCCAGATGTTGGTTACCTTCTATATGCTATAAGTCAAGCAGAACGTGACGAAGCTTATTCGGTAAAGTTGAAAAAAAACGTAGCTGTACGAGCCTTCCTCCTTACAGGGAAAAGTGGCACTCTTATATACAGTATTGCCACCTTCATTTCATTTATTTATGAGGACAGCACACATTTAAGATTTCTGTAAAATGTGCCAGTGTTAGTCAGCCTGCTAATTTTCCCCACACACACACACACACACACACACACACCCACACACACACACACACACACACACCCTTACTTCCTGCGTTGCTCCCGTCGTATTTACTATGATGACAAGAGGGCACCGCCACTATAAAATGTAAATATAGCTCGAAATTGCTTGAACAAACAGCTTATGTGGGCGATTTTCAGGGAGGACAGTTTTTTCCACTCAGGCTTCTCCGTGCTGGACCATTGGCTGTCCTGGGAAAGGTTTTTTAGGGTCTAAGGACGAAAGGTAATCTGTACAGATTTTAAAGCCTCTCAGATAAATTTGTGATTTAGGGCTACAGAAATAATAAAAACAACTGACTAGACTTGAAATGTAAATCACCCACTATTTGATATTCATTGGAATGGAAGAGGGCAATAAACTGTGATCTAGTCTATGGTGAAAGATGCAAATGAAACGTCACATTTTGATTAAGTAGACACTTTGAATAATTTAGTAACAGAGTAATAAAGTCTCATATGCTGTCAGAGAACGCAATAGTACTGAAACATAATTTCCAATAAATCCTCTGAACTGTATTTCAAGTGGACAGTGTGTAAAAGCTTACCACATTTTTACCACATTGATACCCAAAAAAAAGACAATGACTGTATCCGATAACAAGTATTGTGTGTGTAGCCTGACATATCTTCTTTATCTGTGCCATCACTGTTGCACTGGGTAACATGTTCCCTCATTACCATCAATACAGTTTCTTTTGACTCAGTTACACACTGACCTTGCAACAAATACTCACTAGCACCAAATGTGGATTAATCCGCCGCTGAAAATAGTCCCCAACAAATTCCCTGATTCCTTCTGTTTGAGTAACATGTGATTAAAAACTAGAACTAGGAAACTATACATTCAAACTGTATCCTTGTAAGGTGTTTGTAAAGATTTAATGCTGGGCTTGGGGCCGAGTGACAAAGACATGAAAACCAGACAGGTCATGTAAACAAGCATATTCTGGTTTGATATTCAGAATAAGGCTTTTTCCAAATATAGCATTTTTTGATTAAAACATGTGGGATATTCTGGTATTATTCGGGTTTTAGAAGCATTCTTTGGACATGTACACAGCCCATTCAGAACATGCCTCGCAATCGTGGGTTTTTAAGCCCAGTTTACGTCATCTTGCCTGCATAGACAGTTAAAGAAATGGACCAACAGATCCCGTTGCTCTGGACGGAGACCAGTGAAGTCTATTAGAAGCTCTTTCCCGGTGATGCTGAGCATTACTGAGCCTTTTATACATTGTCGTGTTTCTTTAGAAATAAACAACGGACAAATAGAGTCTTTAAACGCTTCAAATGTAAAGCTATTCACTGTCAAAGTGGCTCCAAAATGAATGGCAGTCAATGGGAGGCTAACGGCAGGGGATGGCTTGGTGGCATCAAAATGGCGCCATGGGAGCTCCGCTTAGAGAGGAGAGGTTCACCCCCTCGCTTGCCTGTTTACGGCTTATGATAAGCTCTGTGCGTTGCTATGGTTTCTGTACACAAACCAACACATAGATGTAGAACAACAGATATGACGTCATAACTAATTGGATATCTGTCCACCACCTTTCTGCTACTTTTTTTGGGACTTTCAATTTGAATTAATGAATAAATATTTCCTCCAGACATGCCGGCCAGTTGACAGTAAGAAAAGAAAAAAAAAACACCAAATCACGAAGTAGCAGTGCTGGTGGGAAATGTGGTCTTATTGTTAGATTTATAAAAAAAACTGTCTAGACTTTGAAATGCAATCCACAAATTCAACAAAATCCAGTTGTTAAATGATTTATGTGTGAAAATAAGCTATTGCAAAATAGGCTACAGGCCTATAATATGCACAAACACTTTCTGTAGACAAAAAACCTGAGCAGGCCCAAAAAAAGATTATCCTCTCCAGCAGTGTCACAATTCTTTTTAATTATTTTTGGAAACACACCCAGACACAAATCTCTTCAAGGCGTCATAAAATCTACAGAGCGAATCATCGGTTATTACCTCCCCCCACGGGTACACTCTAGACAACACAGCAGAAGGAAAGCACAGATCCTCCTCAGTGACTGACACCCATAGATATAGAAATATATTTCACTCTGCGGCAACACCACATCACAAGCCAGTACAACCTTAAAATACATGGCCAGAGTATGAGGAACTAACTGAACAGGCCCAGCCTTTTCAAGGGCCATAGGATGCTCAAAAACTCAAACATATGTTTGTAGTTTCTGTACATGCAAGTGTGCTTGTGTGAGAGAAAAATATACACTGTATGTAAAGCATAAATGTATTAATAAATTACAGTTGGATGTTTCTCTCATGTGTCTTATTGTAACTTTCTCAATAGGCCACAATACTGAATCTATTTAGGATTTCTACATTAAAAAAAAATTGTTTAATGTTTATTAGGCATTCATAATACCAAAGACAGTTTTTACATGTTAAGTTTAGGGAAAATTGAAAAAACAAATTACTGCAATATCAACGCAAGAGCTATATCAAACTAAATTCCACCCAAATCTGTAACTTTTGTTTCATTCTAGAAAGGGACAGTTGTCTTCCGGTCATTACTTTGAATTAAAACCACTATTGATGTATTGCTAGAAAGATATAAGGATTATAAAGACAACAAGAGCCTCTTTCCCCATCGGTTTCAATTTAAGCAATTCCAAAATATAACCCTGGTAAAATGGCCGCTAAGTGGTTCCATCCCTGATTGGCAAGTCAGAATTACATGTCATATCTATTGTTCTATATCTATGAACCAATCAGCCAACAGCTTGCAAGGCTGCAGACCCAAGAAGGAGAAACACAGCTATTTTTAAACATTATCAAAGACTTGGATAACAACAGGTTTTTGTTTATATGCGCACAAATCGCTGGTTGAAGGATTGAAAGAGAGACGTATTGTTTGCACGGTCCAACAAGTCCGCTGCCGCTGGAAATCTTTGAAAAAAAGATTGTTTAAAAAATGAGTGGAATAAATACACCAGGCTTAAAAGTCAAACTCTGACTATGCATTATAACGTTTTTATACTAATTTATAATATATCATTTATTGGGGAAATCACAATTTACACTGTTTTGTTAGAAATCCACACACACCAGAGTGAGTGGGCTGCAAGTGCTGGACCAGCACCCTGAGCAGTTGGGGGGGGGGGTACAGTGCCTTTCTCAGGAGCACCTTGCAGTGTCCAGGAGGTGAACTGGCATCTCTCCAGCTACCAATCCACACTCTGTACTTTGGTCCGTACTGGGACTTGAACCTCCGGTTCCCAACCTAACACCCTACCGACTGAGCTACTGCCACCCCCAATCAGGTTTCACACCTAACGAGAGGCAGAATGTACTGCGCTCTATAAATGCAGCACATTTACTATCGGATGAGTTGTTATCGAGAACGCGTCCAACGATCACGTCACCCGACAACGTTGCGAACACTGGGAACCAAGCGTTTTAGAACTGCATTTTCTGTCACGTTGTTTATAAAAATGTACAAAATCAAAGTTGCAAATACTGAGAACCAGAGCTTTAAATTGACACCCAACAACCCCTTAAATGTGGGTAAAAATGTACTTAAGCGGTAACGTTGTAATGTAAGCACTTGAACTAGCCAATTTGCTCGATGATGAATGAAGTGCACTGCTGAACGACAACAGAAAACAAGTCAGTGTTCCCAGATTGGTCTGTTATCTGCCATTAAATTTGGTGCTTGGAAACCGCAATCGTTATCTGGAAACTTGTAGTACTAATCCTATATTTCCCATTAATCACTATGTCCTGGCGTTTCATATTACTGTTGGCTACGTAAAAAGTCATGTAAAATACATATTCAGTGTGTGGCAGGGCTTCGCTCTCACTCACTCAGACAGACTACTTACATTAAGCAAATGGTTAAATAAGATTTACTGTGAGTACATGTGTCTGCACTGTGTGATGTATGAGCTCCCCACCCCCAGGCACTGCAAGGTGAGGAAATCAGGAGTTACAGAAGATAAATATGTCAAGTTGTAAAAAATGCACTTGAACAGCATTCTTCAGATGGAATAATTCATTTGATGTGCCTGTATCCACACTCTACTACACGTAGTAAGAACATGCAAGGTAAGGGGACCAGATTTCTCAGACAAATCCGGGGACATTTTCAGCTCAGAAGCGTAAATACCTTCAAAACACGTCATGTTTTTATTTTTGTAAAACTTAAAACGGGGACACTAGACTTAGAGTTGTTCTCATTAGGGGCTAATATTTCAAGATAACAAATCCTAATATTTCAAGATAAAAAAGTCCTAATATTTCAAGATAGAAAGTCCCAATATTTCATAATGTTGTGTAGTTTAAATGTGTGGTTTGTTTTGTCTGTCTGTGTCTGTGTGTGTCTGTGTGTGTGTGTGTGTGTGTGTGTGTGTGTGTGGGTGGGTGGGGGTCCTTTGAGGATGTCCCTTTACAAACAACCTGACCATGCTCTACAACAGCTCCTGTATACTCAATTGTTATCTTGTTCTGCAGTGTATGATTCCGACTAAATGTTTCACAACGTGAAGTAATGTACAGTATCTCTCAGGTAAACGCTAAATTCTTACTCTGCATTACAAAAACAGTCCACTTGAAAGTATAAAATACCAGCATTTGATATTTATGTCTACAGGGATTAGGGATATTCAGCAAAAGGATGTCCTCATACGACTGGAATGCCACACAGTGCCACAGCAACAGTAACTGTGATGTAATACTGATAACTCCACAGTGTTTATCTGTTATCTTCATCTCGACTCACTTCTGTTGGCCTCAGGGCGCTTAGACACTTTGGTCCGTTTCAGCCCTCCACAGGAACTCAGACCTATTAGTTTTAGCATTTCTTGCGCACTCCAACGGGACTCAAATATTTAAGGTCACTACAATGCCTGGAAAAATTGAATAGAATGGCCAGAACACTTTATTCTCATATGTCAATATGCATTTCCTTTTTATATATTGCCTTGCCCTTTAGTGCTCGTGAACTTTCTACTTCTGTTCTGAAAACTTTAAAGCATAACAAAAAGGTCCAAAGGCCAGTGGATGTGATCACTAAAGCGTTATCCTATTCCTGTCTGGGCTGATGCCTTGATAGCGGCTCAGCCAACACATACTGCAGTTTGTTGAACACTACACTGTGCATGCAGCCGGTCGGACTGACGTGTCTTACCTGTCGAAGCCTCTCCCCGTGTGTGCTAGTTAGTGGTTTAGTCCAAGCAGCAAAGTGCTTCCCACCCCATCCAACCTTCCATCTGCAACAAGTTGCAAGTTGCTCTCACCTTTAAAAAAATAGGAGAGAGGGAGGAAGGGAAAAGAAATCCCGCAGCTCCTCCCCTCACTGAGAGCAAAGTTCAATTTCCTGGCGTGCCTTGACATTGACTGAGACAAAAGTCTCTGTAAAAGGATATGAGTGGGTTAATAATGGGACGTTTTCTGTAGCGGTTATAGTATACGTACTTGGCTCAGGGAGTAGCACTGAGGAGACAAAGAAACTGGTTCTGCAACCTGCCTAAGCTTTGAATGAATGGATGCACTTAACCTACACAGGTAGCGCCTTGTAGCAACTTGTGCAGTGGGTCATTATTTCATTAAGTGCTGTGTTAAAACATTGTTTGTTGCAGCAATTGCAACACTGCAGTGAATGCAAATTTAAAAAAGGTGCAGTTAAAATATATATAATTATCAGCCTGATAGGATAATTATTAGGTTGTATCACCTGCATATAATCCAATAGAAGTGCAACATTGAATCATTTAAAACACATGATTAAACAGCACTTTAGACCTTCATTAAATAGTGTGCATTGTATGATTTAACAGATAACTTAATAAAAATACTCCAAAAAAATCATTTTTGAGATCTAGGTTTTGGTTTCTGGTCACAACAGCTGTGTTGGTGATTGGGGGAACATGAGATCTCGGTAAGGCTAAGGTACAGATACTTTATTGTCACATACACATACATGTAGCAAAATATATTCTCTGCATTTAACCCATCACTCAAGGGAGCAGTGGGCAGCCATTTACAGCGCTTGGGGACCAAATCCAGATCTAAGTCAGTTCCTTGTACATGTTTTTTTTAATGTTTTTGTGTGGAATCGGACCGACCTGGATTCGAACCCAGAACCTAGCGGCCACAGTGCTAACCAATGGGCCACCATGCTGCTGTCTAATGCTTTGAGCCTAGGGTGACCAGACGTCCCCGGTTTGCGGGGACAGTCCCCGATTTTGGTGACCTGTCCCCGGCTGGATCTGTCCCCGGTTTTCACTGTGACTGACAGACCCGAAACTGGAATGAAAGAAAGAAAACTCTGACCAAACGGAGCCGATCGAGCAGCGCTGCTCAGAGCTCAGAGATGTTTTAGAAAGCCGTATTTTACCATGCTAAAATCACTGATTATTTACATGGAGTCTGGTGGAGATATGCTGCTCTATACACGCTAAAATCATTGATTATTTACATGGAGTCTGGTGGAGATATGCTGCTCTATACACGCTAAAATCACTGATTATTTACATGGAGTCTGGTGGAGATATGCTGCTCTATACACGCTAAAATCACTGATTATTTACATGGAGTCTGGTGGAGATATGCTGCTCTATACACGCTAAAATCACTGATTATTTACATGGAGTCTGGTGGAGATATGCTGCTCTATACACGCTAAAATCACTGATTATTTACATGGAGTCTGGTGGAGATATGCTGCTCTATACACGCTAAAATCACTGATTATTTACATGGAGTCTGGTGGAGATATGCTGCTCTATACATGCTAAAATCACTGATTATTTACATGGAGTCTGGTGGACTTTTATGTTTTAAAAAAGGATCTTAATCTTTAACAGAAAGGTCAGCCTCCGTAGAAATCCTTTCCATAATGTTGTCAGACACTTAGAATATTAATCTGAGTCTGTCAGCAGCAAAACGAGCACTTTATGAACGTAAATACAAGCTGACAATTATCCCATTAACTTCCATTGTAGCTTGTTTCTCTGCTGCCGACTGCAGCGATCTCGTTTCATACTGCATCAATGTCAAAGGAAAATCTTTCCTCAATAGTTTATATTGTATCCGATACTCAGCTCTAGGTCTAGTTTCCCCGTTTTAAGTTTTACAAAAATTAAAAACATGACGTGTTTTGGAGGTATTTACGCTTCTGAGCTGAAAATGTCCCCGGATTTAGTCTGAGAAATCTGGTCACCTTATTTGAGCCCCATTGTGACTCCTTCTTGTAAGTAGTCTGGGTCAACGCAAATACATTTCCAGGATAATTGCCTGACATTCAGTCCCTCACCGCTCTCTTTCTCTGTGTTGTTGTTAGCAAACTTTGTTTGCTTCGGGAAACAACAAACTTCGAGCTAGCAAGTTACATGCTAAAAATTTTCATGTTTTCAAGACACTTTGGATGGTGCAACAAGCCAGGCCTGCTCGGTTCTTTCTGGGAATGATTGTAAAGATTCACAAAGAATAGGTTTACATTTTGGGACCGATTGGCGGGATTGCACACGGTGATACCCATGTAAGAGATGATGAGGTGTAACCACGTATCAGAGCGTTTTTTATTGTCCTATCCCAGAGTATGCGTGGTGTAGCCAGACCTTACGCCACAGCACTGTGGCTACACTACTTTGAGCCTGACTTTGCCTTAGTTAGCTAGTTGAACAGGTGACTGAATTATATTGTTCTTAAATATCTTGTGACCTCAGACTTAAACCACATTGATTAAAGAAAATCAAATCACAATATAAACACGGTCTCCAACATTTCTCTGAAGGCAATTCAAAACAATTAGCTATTTGAATATATATTAATAAGTAAACACATAAAAAATAATGAGATGAAAGTTTAATTCCTTTTCAAATATCCTCTTCAGAAATGCAAGAGTTATTGTAGGGATGTTTTAAGTCCTGCAAACTCTAAAGGGAACTACTACAACTGTTGGGTCCTTGTAAATTATAGAGTGTGGACTAGACCTCCTATCTCAAAAGTATCTCGAGATAACTCTTGTTATGAATTGATACTATAAATAAAATGTTATTGAATTAATTCCTCATCTGGCCACTAAGTGACACTGTGAGTTAAGGAGGTTCATTATCAGGTTTGTATTCACAGCATCAACTTCCTGTGTGTTTCCTGGACTTACATTCAACTGTCTATGGTACACTGTAGCTACAGTACAACTCATTATTACTAAGGAATAAAAGACACCATGCAGAATAAAGGGACTGAGTGTCATGGTCATACCGCTGACACAAGATAATGCAATTTTTGCAGATAAATGACATCTTGAATGTTTTCTAGTCTGAGCATTCGGCAGTTTGCAGGCTACTAACCTGTAAAACTGCTATCAGCTCTTTGTATTTGTTAACTTACAATGCCGCTCGCTCTTGCGAACCAGTCCCAGTTGATTCGGTCCAGTCAAAAGGACGAATATTATCAAACCTTCCTGAGAAACAACGCCAACGAAGCTTATCAAACACTTGCTGGTGAGTTTGGTCAAATTGAACACACCTGGACATTGTTAACGTTACCGCTTCGTAACCCTATCGGTAGGTTTCCACACAGCGAAACACCTGGCGAACTTCGGCAAGCGAAGTTTTTGCGTCACGCAAGACCGCAACAGCAGTTCATACATGCTCTATGTAGCCTAGCTATGTAGCCTAGCAGCCTTGCTATGCTTACAATGAAATCCAATGTCCGAACATGCTAGCGACTGACCTCTCGGCTAGCTGGATATGTTTGAATGTTTACCCAAAATAACATCTACAGTTGTCTTATGTGGTGGTGTATTTGCCCTATCGAAGTCCATATTACATAAACAACAGTCCGTGGTTGATACAAGCGCCAATGTTCGCCAACAAAACGTGTAATCAAACTAATGCACAAGTAGCCTAACTAGCTAGCTAGCTAGCTGCCTGGCTAGGCTTACAATTAACTCCAATGTCCGAACATGCTAGCGATTGGCCTGTCTGCTAGCTGAAAACTTCGAGTTTTTAAACTAACATATGCAGTGGTTTATTTAGTGGTGCCCTGACTAAGTTCGTGTTGATGCAATTACCCATGTCGCTTACGCTAAGTTAGCGTGAAAAAAGTTAACGTTAGCGACGCTTTTCACTTGTAACATGTAGGTTAACGTTAGCTTTCTTCGCTTTAACATGTAGGTTAACGTGAGCTTTCTCCAAACCTCCTCCTTTAGTTAAGTTCTGACAGGTTACGCCCCATAAAATGAAACACACATTTGTTATAATTTTCCACAACATAGCTAGTTAACCAGCTAGCTCTGCGCTGGTGTGGATGTTTATGATACATATAAATCTAAATACTGTACTTCTCAGTCTCACTACTTTTCATGAGTAACAGTTAGTTTATTCTTTTAAATAGCCACTAACCACTGTTACAAAGCAAAGACAAAGTGTTATCATCAAAATAAAAACTCCTTTTGTATGTCAGAGTGATAAAGCAAATGTGAATTCATATCTGAAGCTGTATATATGTGGTCTGTGTAGGATATTCAGCACTTGCTCTCTACTGAAGTTTATTTCTCTCTGCAGGATCCAAACGATGGCTGGACTGGAGGAAAGAGATAGAGCTGCTGTCAGACCTCGCATACTATGGTTTAACAACATTCGCAGGTAGTTGCTGAACTAGTTCTAGCATTGCCCGCTCTATCTCCTCAAAGCTGTGGGACTTAATGTCAGGCAATTATCTTGGAAATGTACTTCCGTACATGAAATCTAACTTCATGTATGTTATATGAGTTATTAACAATCATTTGTGTCATTCTCCTCCCAAGGTTACCAAACCCTGGGCGAGGAGTATGTCAACATCATCCAGGTGGATCCCACGGAAAGTCGAATCCCCTCTCGGACCAGACGAGGCCTCTTTGTCCTGTGCCATTCCTTCTTTCCCTACCTCCTGGACAAGGTCCTGGTGTGCCTGGAGAACGAGCTGGTATGTGAGCAGGAGGGCGGCGGGGGCGCCAGGCAGCGGCAGGCGGCGTCCTCGCTGTGGAGCCTGGAGTCCTGGCTGAGGGGACGGATGCGGAGGGCAGTGGCGCTGCTGTCGGAGCCCCAGAGGAGAGCGTGCCTGCCGGCCGTGTTTGTCCTACGTCAGGGTCTGACCCTCCTGCGCCACCTGCACGTGGCTCTGTTCTACATCAGCGGCTCTTTCTATCACCTGTCCAAGAGGGCGGCTGGTATCCGCTATGTAGGTGATTTCTTTTACATGACATACAGTACTGTGTAAAAGTTTAGGCAGGTGTGAAATGAACAGAAGAGAAATCTAAATCAAATCAATCTTTGGTGTGACCACCCGGTGCCTCATCTCAAATATCTCACATATTAGACTGAATAGAAAAACACTAGACCATGGGACAGCGAAACAAACGAGACAAAGTTAAATTACATTATGTGTCATTTAGCTTGACGCTTTTATCCAAAGCGACTTACAATTGCAATAAATCAGAGGTTTCACGCCTCTGGAGCAACTAGGGATTAAGGGTCTTGCTCAGGGACACCTTGGCTGATGTATTGCAGTGGGAATCGAACCCAGATGTCCCACACCGAAGGCATGTGTCATCACCACCCAGTCACACATCACAATCCCGTTGAGTCTGTGTAGTCCCACTTTTTATCCACAGTTTATAGCTTCAGGTAACACTTTCAGGTTGCAGTCTAACCATAGCCGGAAATAGTGTCCCAGAAACACCCTCTGTTCCCAGTGAGCTCCCTACTGAAAGGAGCCACAGTCACAGTGAACGGCTCTATATTGTGGGTCTCCACAAGACTCCGTTTCCTCTTGTTGGTCAACTGTTAAGGATCGGTTAACATTTAATTTCATTGTGCTTTCTTTTGGAAGGCTCGCTGCCAAATATCAACACTTACTAATTCATTAAATGTAGCTGTCAGTAAATGTAGCTGTCAGTAAACGTGTGTGTGCGTGTGTGTGCGTGTGTGTGTGTGTGTGTGCGCGCGCGCGTGTGTGTGCGCCCTGCATTTGGAGAGTGTTAATGTCGGACCCTGGACACGCGGTAGAATGTTTTGTTTTTAAAGATAGTTTTTTGGTGTATTTTTAGGCCTTTTATTTAACAGGACAGATGAAGATATGAAAGGGGAGAAAGAGGGGGAATGACATACATCAAAGGGCCGCAGGTTGGAGTCGAACCAGCGGCCACTGTGCGAGGAACAAACCTCCACATATGTGCGCCTGCTCCACCAACCAACGGTAGAATGTTTTTAAGGAGAAAGTAGGCCTATCAACAGAAATACATTATCGTCCTACCAAATGATCTTCTAACACTTGTGTATGTAAATCCTCCTTTATACAAACTATTTAAGGAACATATGATATTTATAGTCGTTGCTCTTTTTTTCTGCAACATGTGTATCGTTACAATTGCCAAAGCTGAACCACTGGCTGTAGGCTTGAACCCGGGGTTTACGTCTCCACTCGTGTCCCGTGCAGCTGCGTGTGATGGGGCTCGACGGCGACGACGGGACCATCCGGAGCAGCTACAGGCTGCTGGGGGCCGTGTCCCTCCTCCAGCTGCTCATCACGGTGTGTCTGCAGCTCAACAACTTCAGGCAGAAGCAGCGCGCCAGGCAGGAGTGGAAGCTCCACAGAAGCCTCAGGTACAGGACCGGGTCCCGGCCGAAGGACACAGCTTTGTCCACGTAGACCCCATCTGTGTAGATGCTGATTTTATGAGTGCTATCAGTAGGGTTGCACGATATTGATAAAATGTTATATTGTGATATTGATATTAATTTTGGTATTTTTTAAACGTGTATAATTGCAAAAGTTACAGGAAAACGCATCAAAATAGATTCATAACAAATTTAACAAGTTAAATGACAACACAAGGTTTATTTCAACAGGTCCAACATGAATAAATAAATAAGGACAATGTCTACAGAACAAGACATATTTTACTGGTTGGACAGTATAAAATATATAAAGACAACAGGACATGTTTTACTGGTTGGACAGTATAAAATATATAAAGACAACAGGACATGTTTTACTGGTTGGACAGTATAAAATATATAAAGACAACAGGACATGTTTTACTGGTTGGACAGTATAAAATATATAAAGACAACAGGACATATTTTACTGGTTGGACAGTATAAAATATATAAAGACAACAGGACATGTTTTACTGGTTGGACAGTATAAAATATATAAAGACAACAGGACATATTTTACTGGTTGGACAGTATAAAATATATAAAGGGAACAGGACATGTTTTACTGGTTGGACAGTATAAAATATATAAAGAGAACAGGACAGGAACTTTTCTTTCTCTTCTCTGATTCGTTCCATTTTGTGGTCTCTATCCATGTTTTCCACTCTGAACTATGGACGGCATGGTAACCAAGGTAACTGGCCAGTGAAACCTGATCATTATAGCCTTTCAAGCGGTCTCGATCGCAACACTTTCAATATAATATTGCGCAACGGGATATTGCGATAACGATATTGAGTTAATATACCATGCACCCCCAGTTATCCCTGGCCGTCGGTGCAAACCAAGCCGCTGCAAGAACTACTGGACGCCTCGTGATGAAAGCACTGTGTAGCGGTAAAAATGAAATGTGTTAACTCTCTCTAAATATCTTTGAACTGTGTGTCTGCAGTCCTCAGCGCACACAGAGCTCGGGCCCCAGGGCCCCCAGCTGTATGCTCTGCCTGGAGGAGAGGAGACACCCCACCTGCACCCCCTGTGGACACCTCTTCTGCTGGGAGTGCATCACCGAGTGGTGCAACACCAAGGTCAAGGTTACGCCGCGATATCACACGCAACCTCCATCTCTAAAACTGGAGAATTAAAACAAAACAACAATGGCTTCTATTAAATATTTTATCACGAGCCATGCTGGAGGTTTTAATATTTAACCCTTGTGTTGTGTTGACCTGCAACTCTGTTTATCTGGGTTGGAATTGAAATTTTAACATTTTCTTGTTTTTCTACACTGATGTTTTTTTGTCAACTTTATTCCTATTTTTTTGTCACTTTGACTTTGTTTTAAATTTTTTGTCACTTTTTCCATTCTTTTTGATGTTTTTTTGGTAACTTTTTCCACGTTTAAAAAAAGAATTTTTGTTTTTGTAGTTTTTTTTTTTCAACATTTGTCACTTTTTCAGTGCTCTTTTGTCATAGTTCTGATATAGAAAGTTTTTGTGAACGGGTCAAATATGACCTGAGGACAACAGAAGGGATTGCTATGTGTCATTGTTAATTTTTAAAATCATGTTTTGAGGAGAAATTGCAAAGAGATTTCTGTTTCTTATTGTTGGTAACGGGAGATGTTGAGCAGTGTGTGCCTGTTGTAAAAACACTAATAATTAAACAAGGAGGTTGAAATGGCAGCAACAGCCTTGTAAATCAAGGTTAAATTTTTTTAAACTCAATCTGAGTTTTTTTTTTTTTCAAGCAATAAAAAAAACAAACATTTGTAACAAACGGGATCCTGATCAACATATAAGCAACTCAAATAATAGTTTTTGTTCGAAAGTGGTTGAAAAGGTGAGAACGTTTCTGATCCCATCCCGTCTTTTTTTGTATTTCATCAGTGTTCATGTTCAGCTCGGTCAGCGTGTACAAATCAACCCTTTTGGACAAGAACAAAATAATCTGAACAGACGAACTGTCTGTGTGTCTGCAAATGTGTCATGTGTGTTTTGTGTTTTACATCCACAGGCTGAGTGCCCCCTGTGTCGGGAGAAGTTCCAGCCTCACAGACTGGTGTACCTGAGGAACTACAGCTAGAACTGCAGAGCCTGAAATCACACACACACACACACACACACACACACACTGGTGTACCTGAGGAACTACAGCTAGAACTACAGAGCCTGAAATCACACACACACACACACACACACACACACACTGGTGTACCTGAGGAACTACAGCTAGAACTACAGAGCCTGAAATCTCACACACACACACACACACACACACACACACACACACACACACACAGGTGTACCTGAGGAACTACAGCTAGAACTACAGAGCCAGAAATCACACACACACACACACACACACACACTGGTGTACCTGAGGAACTACAGCTAGAACTACAGAGCCTGAAAACACACACACACACACACACACACACACACACACACACACACACTGGTGTACCTGAGGAACTACAGCTAGAACTACAGAGCCTGAAAACACACACACACACACACACACACACAGGTGTACCTGAGGAACTACAGCTAGAACTACAGAGCCTGAAAACACACACACACATACAGATGCACTCTGCTCAGAACTTTGTGCCAATGTACTGTGTGTACTAAGTACTAAATGTGTGTGTGTGTATTTTTTGCCTCCAAATTGCTTCTTTTGTTGCTGAACAAAAGTTGTTGATTGAGAATAACATTTTTGATTGTATCAGTCCAATCTTGTAAATATTACTTTTAATTTAAATAAAATAATATAACATAAAATGTAAGAAATGTCCAAATGTCTCTCTGTTTTGTTTATTGTGTGCGGAGGTGACATTGTCTTTGCTTTCATAGTTTATTCATAGCATGTGTTGTACAACTTTTGTATGAAAAGTGCTATACAAAGATTATTATATACAAGATTGATTGATTGATTGATTATGACCTATACTGCAGCCAGCCACCGGGGGGGAACCAGATGTTTAGGCTCCACTTACTCCACTTTTTTTGTGACATTTTTGTTTTTAAAATAGATTTTTTACTCTTTGACAGGGTTTTTCTCCAAACACTTTTTTCAATATATGACTTTTTTGTTTTCTTTTAATAGTTTGCTATACTGGAACATTTTCCTGATGAGAATTTAGGCATGGAACATTAAATAGATATTGTAGATACAATTAATCAACATCGGCCGCTACATGTTGCTTTTCGTAATTCTTTATTTTATTTTTTTTACACTATTTAAAACATGCAGCGTATTCATTCAGCTGCATTTCCTTTCCCTTCTCTCCCTCCGTCTCTGGGTCTCTCTCTCACACACACACACACACACACACAGAGCCCCCTCCCCTCGGTGGACACCGCGTCTGTCTCCATGAAAACGAGGGACAGCTGTTCACCACAGTTTGGTATCACGTGAACACTTTCACACAATCGCACATTAAAAAGTGCTATAAAAATATTTTATATTGGGAATACAACGTCAGTGTATTAATGTAGGAGACCCGACCCATAGCAAACAGGAGAGGAAGACATCAACAGTGTCTTCCTCAGTATCCTTAAAAATATGCAATGATACGCAACGACAGAACTTTCTCTTCAGCTATTTGTATTCACAAATACGGGGTCGAGTAATGTGACAGCAAACTAAACTAGCACTGCAGAAGATGCAGAGAGACCTTTATATTCCATTATATGTTTGATATATTTTGAGTGTCTTGTGGGTTTTCCATCTCATAGGATATACAAAAAGGTATTCCCACTATAAGTCAGTGCATTAAAGTGTATCAGAATGCAGGAAATGAAGAGTTTGCCCAAATAACTGGGGGAGGACACCCAGACCCCACACTTTAATATTTCTCCCCCTCCACCCACCCCTAAGGCCCATTCTGTAAATACACACACACACACACACATATACGTGGTACAATATACCCACTACAATAAATTAGACTACACCACTGTGTAGATATACCATATAGACATACTTACAAGACAAAAGTGCTTTGTACATCGGGGTATACCAGCTCCAGTAAAGAGATCAGAGACTTGGGAGACTTCTATGTCATCTTAACTTAACATTACACAATTAAGATAACAATCACAGCACAAAAAAACAAGGTTTAAGTGCTCAAAAATGGCCGCTGATGCTGCTGCTTGTTGTCAACTGCCTCCACAGAGAAACCCCCCCCAAACAGTCTGTAATTGGAGCGAGGACCAATGTTAAGGTCAGATCATTCTTTAAGGACTGGTATGCGGTCTTCCTTGTCCATCCCAATTGCACATGCCTTTAAATGTTTGGGTTGACAGCCAGAATGAATCGAGTGAGCCAACACAGAAAACCAAAGGCCAAATCCATCAGATAACTGTACATGTAAACCTTAGACCCATAGGCTTAGCCCTCATGTTGTCCTCGGGTCAAATTTGACCCATTTTCAGTTTTTTTTAATCACAAAAAAATGGGCCTTCAAAATAAGCGCTGAAAATGTCAACATTAGAAATATCAAATAACTTTGGAAAAAACATTAAAAAAAGCACCCACGACATTGAAAAAGGGGACAAAAATGTCGAAAAAAGCGCTAATAACGTTTCATGGTTGACGGGAAGAAAACACAAGGGTAAACAACAACGGCAAATTTTACTAGGCAAATTTCTCCAAATATTAGAAAAAATAAAGATCTACTGATTATAAGGCTGGAACTTGCCTGGGAAATTTGAGATTTGCTCTGCAAGGCTAGGTTATAATGTGAAGCAAGGCCCTGCTATGACAAGAACTACTACTGCCACCATTTTTTAATCACTGTTCCATTATCTGTATCGTGACTGTTATTGCCATGTGCATCACACCCCCAACCGGCACCGTCAGACACCGCCTACCAAGAGCCTGGGTCTGTCCAAGGTTTCTCCCTAAAAGGAGTTTTTCCTCGCCACTCTCGCACTGCTTGCTCTTATTGGGGGAATTACTAGAACTGTTGGGACTTTATAAATTGTATCGTCTCGAGATAACTCTCGTTGTGATTTCATACTATAAATAAAATTTAATTGAAATTGTTTGCATTTCTTTAAATGGACTTGCCTTGAAATTGCATGGGATCCATAAAAACACGGGGGGGGGGAACCCTGCACACCCTGCTGAAACCAACAGATGCTCCTTAAAGGAGCATTAGCAGTAACATTCAACATATCAGTGCTTTTCTAGAGCTTTCTCACGGCCCAGACCGCCTGCCAGCACTCAAAAGTGTTTACATCCAAACATTCAGTCCCAACAACACACTTTGGCGGCATTTTCTCCGTCCTCTTGACAACCAGCGAGTTACTTACACTGCTCTCATTTTGGGTAATCAGATTTCCTCTCCCATGGAGAATATGGCTGACGGTGGAGGCAGATGCTGCCAGGCTACCGCCGATCCCCGAGCTACGATGATGGATATCTCCTGCTCCTCCTCTTCCCTCTTCTCATAAGTTACAGCCAGGCAGTTGGCTAATTACACCCTAAAAGAGTATTCATTTGAAAGTATTAAACCTTCCTCCCTGTTTTTAGGGAGGCAAGAGAGGGATAGCTGCAAATGTTGTTAGCTGCAGAATATTCTAGCATTGCCAGGTCTATCTCCACAGCTCTGTGGAGTAAGGTCTGGCTACACCACACATACATTTTGGGATATGAGAAAAAGAAACGCTCTGGGTTGTCTGGGAAATTTCCTTGGATTAGGATGGCACCAAGATCTTGGTTGCAGCTGTCGCCGTGGTCCTGCTGCACTGCACCCTGCTACACCCTGTAACACCCTGCAGCGCCCTGCTACACCCTGCTACACCCTGTAACACCCTGCAGCGCCTTGCTACACCCTGCTACACCCTGTAACACCCTGCAGCGCCCTGCTACACCCTGCTACACCCTGTAACACCCTGCAGCGCCCTGCTACACCCTGCTACACCCTGTAACACCCTGCAGCGCCCTGCTACACCCTGCTACACCCTGTAACACCCTGCAGCGCCCTACTACACCCTGCTACACCCTGCTACACCCTGCAGCGCCCTGCTACACCCTGCTACACCCTGCAGCGCCCTGCTACACCCTGCAGCGCCCTGCTACACCCTGCTACACCCTGCAGCGCCCTGCTACACCCTGCTACACCCTGCAGCGCCCTGCTACACCCTGCAGCGCCCTGCTACACCCTGCTACACCCTGCAGCGCCCTGCTACACCCTGCTACACCCTGCAGCGCCCTGCTACACCCTGCTACACCCTGCAGCGCCCTGCTACACCCTGCAGCGCCCTGCTACACCCTGCTACACCCTGCAGCGCCCTGCTACACCCTGCTACACCCTGCAGCGCCCTGCTCCACCCTGCTACACCCTGCAGCGCCCTGCTCCACCCTGCTACACCCTGCAGCACCCTGCTCCACCCTGCTACACCCTGCAGCACCCTGCTACACCCTGCTACACCCTGCAGCGCCCTGCTCCACCCTGCTACACCCTGCTACACCCTGCAGCGCCCTGCTATGACATGAACTACTACGACTACCATTTGTAGTCCCTGTTCCCTCAGCGTCACTGGGTCCACATTCGGACACCACTCGCTGGCCATATCTGGACACTTCCGACCTGACGCACTTTCCAGTCTCTTCGCGGTACTTTACGTTCCCGATCATCACCATGTTAGCAGGATTGATCTACACCCATCTAACAATCTACGTATGAGTTTTCCTATATATGTACATGGGCATTTAGATGTCTAATTAGTGTATGAAAGTGACTTTGATGAGGGAAAGAAGTACGAACGCTCGGGCAACGATCTTTCCCTCTAAAAAGTTTCTATTTTTACTGTCTTGGAAATTAAGGAGCTCTTATTGCATAATTCAGAGTTGTTGAAGCATGATATTTTATTGTGAAGGATGGAAAGTTCCGGTAGTTTTGACAGCATTGATGGGACTTTCTTTACCTGTCTATGGACGTAATACCCACCAGTGTCTACAGAGAGGAGATAGCGGTGTCTGGTTACGGCCGAGGGTAGCGCACGGCTAAATACTGGTGATAGAATAGCGTTAGCCGGCTCTTGTAAAGTAAAAGCTCAAATAAACTGTTAGAACTACTGTATATTTATATAGGGCATGTACAATGAGGAAAATAAGTATTTGAACACCCTGCTATTTTGCAAGTTCTCCCACTTAGAAATCATGGAGGGGTCTGAAATTGTCATCGTAGGTGCATGTCCACTGTGAGAGACATAATCCAAAAAAAATATCCAGAAATCTCAATGTATGATTTTTTAACTATTTATTTGTATGATACAGCTGCAAATAAGTATTTGAACACCTGAGAAAAATCAATGTTAATATTTGGTACAGTAGCCTTTGTTTGCAGTTCCAGAGGTCAAACGTTTCCTGTAGTTCTTCACCAGGTTTGACACACTGCAGAAGGGATTTTGGCCCACTCCTCCACACAGATCTTCTCTAGATCAGTCAGGTTTCTGGGCTGTCGCTGAGAAACACGGAGTTTGAGCTCCCTCCAAAGATTCTCTATTGGGTTTAGGTCTGGAGACTGGCTAGGCCACGCCAGAACCTTGATCTGCTTCTTCCAGAGCCACTCCTTGGTTATCCTGGCTGTGTGCTTCGGGTCATTGTCATGTTGGAAGACCCAGCCTCGACCCATCTTCAATGCTCTAACTGAGGGAAGGAGGTTGTTCCCCAAAATCTTGCAATACATGGCCCCGGTCATCCTCTCCTTAATACAGTGCAGTCGCCCTGTTCCATGTGCAGAAACACACCCCCAAAGCATGATGCTACCACCCCCATGCTTCACAGTAGGGATGGTGTTCTTGGGATGGTACTCATCATTCTTCTTCCTCCAAACAAGGTTAGTGGAATTATGACCAAAAAGTTCTATTTTGGTCTCATCTGACCACATGACTTTCTCCCATGACTCCTCTGGATCATATAATATATAAATATCTTTATTCATGTAAAGGAAATTATAATAGTTTTTTTGGGGTGGGGTTTGCACCGATCAGTTTAGATTATTGGGGGAGTCATACCCACTAGAAATTACATATATGGGTGCAGAAATATTATGTAGAGAGAATTATAATGGCTCATTGTGGCTATTTGTGGTCTCAGACCGCCCTCTGTTGGGATAGTGGATGAACTGCACTGTGATACCGCTATTATGCTATTATGCTTTATGCTTTTTGCTTTTTAACTGCTTTATACACTGTCTCATACTAGCAGTCAAAAAATCAGCTATTTTATCTGCTTTCATATGTTTAACTGTTTTTAACTGCTTATTAATGATAGATAGATAGATAGATAGATAGATAGATAGATAGATAGATAGATAGATAGATAGTATAGATAGATAGATAGAACTATAGATAGATAGATAGATAGATAGATAGCATACTACAGATAGATCTATAGACAGACACTATAGACGCCAGACAGATAGACACATAGATAGACAGACACATAGACAGATAGATAGATAGATCATCAAGACAACCATAATACAACAAACCCATATACAGTATATCACACGTATATACACACGCATATACACACAACATGTACACACGTCACACGTATATCACACATATATAAACACGCGTATATCACACATGTATTCACACGCGTATATCACACATGTATTCACACGCGTATATCACACATGTATTCACACATGTATACACACATATTTCACACATGTATACACACATATTTCACACATATATCACACATATACACACATACATAAGAATAAAAATGAAATTTAAAATTTTAAATAAAAATCACTTACAGAAATCCAGTGACCATGATAAGGTGAGATACTCTGGTAGACTGGGTGTAATGGTGATTACACAGTAATTTCTTATACTGCAATGTAACTTTTATTATTTTAATTGTTTTTATGTAAACACAGCACATTGAATTGCCCTGTTGCTGAGATGTGCGATACAAATAAAGCTGCCTTGCCTTGGAGTTTCTATTTTAATATAACTGTGATTTATCAGAATCAGAATCAGCTTTATTTGCCAGGTATGAGGACACATATGAGGAATTTTACTTTGGATCATCATTTCTCACAATGCGCTTACTCATACAAAACAACCAAACAATACAGTATATACACACTAATATATACACACTATAAACAGAAACAATATAGAGGCATGAGTGCAATGCAGAGTGCAATAAACATGATTTAAATGTGGAGCATAGTGCAAAGGATACTGGGATAAATATGTTATTATATTACAATATGAACACTATGAACAGTTCTGGAATAGCGAATGAGAATGATGAATAAATAACAAATAATAAGTGGATGCTGTTATTTTAGTTATAGAACAGTTCTGGTGATTATTTATGCAGAAATAAAGATTTGAAAGTGTCTTCTTCATCTCTGAACGGATGCTTGTGATGGCTGTAAATAATTTGCAATTTATTGTCCTTTATTTAGTTTTTTCTCCTGACGTTGGTGGGAGACACAGCACCCTCACTGGACTCCTCTCTGCTTGGACGGAGTCACTAAAACACATTTTTTAAATTCAACTGCTTCTATATGAATGGATGGTTGTTGTTTTTTAACCCAATCACATTATTCCAATACTTTCTGTAAGTCATGTTGCGGTGATGTTTGTCCAGAAGAACATAATCTGTTTATTTTATTCACTTCATAACGAATTATCATTATGCTCGGACACCTTACAGAAATGAACGGTGGGTTCCTCTCTCCTCTTTTCTGATCATTAAAAAAAATCTTTGTTTATTGTTTGATTTCTGTTTTATTTTTTGTTTTTTTTATTCTTCTGGGTCAGGTTGTGTATGCTGTAAAAACGGAGGAAGAGAGAGAGAGAGAGAGAGAGAGAGAGAGAAAAGAGAGACAGACAGAGAGTGTGAGAGAGATAGAGAGACAGACAGAGAGAGAGAAAAAGAGACAGAGAGAGAGAGTGAGAGAGACAGAGTCAGATAGAGAGAGAGAGAAAGAGAGACAGAGAGAGAGAGTGAGATAGACAGAGTGAGAGAGAGGGAGAGAGAGAGAGACAGAGACAGAGAGCTCTCTCATTTCCCACATTGCACAACATGTCCCCCTCTACCCTGATCCCTACAGGACCTTAAACAGACACCGTAGTGTAATGGCGCGCGTGCAGATCGCAGGCTCCAGATAGCCCTGATTACTTCAGTAGGAGCCCTGAAGACGGGTTGTCCAGTCTGTCTGACGGGCTGTCCAGTCTGTCTGACGGGCTGTCCAGTCTGTCTGACGGGCTGTCCAGTCTAAGGTTCACCCCCCGGCTGTGTGATTAACTCCGCGGTGATCCGCTTCTACTTCCTCCTCCAGAGCCGCTGTATCAGCACCGGTCATATGACAGGCAGAGACCACTGCTGCAGGACCAGGACCAGGACCAGGACTCTTTCTACACCGTCTGTCTGTATTTGGACCCGAAGGTAAGAGCAGATTTACCTGCATGATCTCTACGGATCACTGTAAGAGACAATGCTGCAACATGAAGACTCAGCGGAGGATTGCTTTGGTTTTTCACTCTATTTTTTTTTTTTTTTATCGAGACTACGGATCAACAAGTCTTCAGATTCTAGATATCAAAACCAAAATATGGGCTTTTGACTATGAAAGCTGCCAAGTTAACTCGTTTGTGTTTTGTGCATTAAGCGAAAATGGCAACATCACGTGCCCAAAAAAAAATAAATAAAAAAAAGATGAAGTCGGAAGTGCCCAAACCTGCAGTTCCTCGAGCCACTTAACCCTTAAAAAAATGACTTTAAAAAATAAATAAATAATAATAATATATATATATATATATATATATATATATATATATATATATATATATATATATTATTCACCCATTTAAATTATGTTAGTTGTTTTTTTGTTTTTTTTTTCCTACCACTAGTTTCACACGACTTTCCATTCGTCATAAAAGTACTTTTTCCATTTTTCCATAGATGGAAGCTAGAAAGCCTTTATTGTTATTATACACAAGTGCAGTACTTGAAGCTTTGCAGTGTCAACACAAAATATAAAAATAAAAAATATATTAAAATGTAAGTAGTGCAGAAATAAAAGAGGGGGGGGGGGACATGGTGCACAGTTCCTGAGAGCAACTATATACATATACATACATATATAGTAAGAAAGATAAAGGGTTTGTATACACAAATATTATTTATAGTATGGTCACACTTCAATAGCGTTTATATTATGGTTACTTACTTTTGCTATATTATTTAATTACATATTCAATTTAATTTTAACGTCACTTACTTACTTACACTGCAATATCTTTTGTACTATGGCCACCTCACTTTACTTTACAAAATCTTTTATATAATACCACTTTACATTCATTCCATACTTTTTGCACAAAACTGCTGCTGTAATAAGGGAATTTCCCCACTGTGGGATGAATAAAGTATTATCTAATCTAACCCTCATTTATAGAAAATTATACCTGATATTTGAGTTAGAAAAAGCAGAGATTATGAATTATTTTGACTAATAGTTGAGATCAGAGGAATGAAAGTGATCGATTGTATTTGCAAAGAGCGTTAATAAAGCTAAGTCTAACTGTTTATTGTATTTAGACTCAAACAAGTACACCATTCCGACTACAAAATCGGCATATTACAATCAAAATAAAGGAGAAAATATTAAATAAAATAGGAAAAGAAAAACTAGATGCGAATCAACGAGTTAATATCCTGTATTTGGATACACTATTATTCACCAATTTACGATGGAGATACCTTTATTATGCTTATGTGAAGATGAAAAACTTCAAAATATATCAGAAATGTAATGAAAAGTATGTCGCTGTGTGTCATTGGGCATTTTTGAGTGGGTAGGCTATATTAAAATCCTGGAGTTTTCTTAATGGGTATATTTATTTTATTAATTTATTTGACAGGGACAGTGTACATTAATTAACATTGCTGTAAATGCACCAGAATTAGCCAAACAATGACGCGTAGAATACCACAGAGGTAAAAAGAAAAGTAAGGAGCTCATTGTAGCCTGATGTAGCGGAGTAAGAGTACAGCTTCTTCTTCACTAATCTACTCAAGTACAAGTACAAGTATAGTGATTTAAAACTACTCCTAGAAGTACAATTTTTTTCAAAAACTTACTCAAGTAAATGTAACTCGTTACTACCCACCTCTGCCGTCCGTGTTTTAACAGACACACCTGGGGCCAAGTTGGAAACCAGAATCAGCTTTAATCCAGTCCTGATCTAGTCCTCAACTTTCACATCATTTCACTGGAGTTATCCCTATTATTGTTTGCAGTGTCAACACAAAATATAAAATATATCTCTGATAAGCATACATCATACCTTTTTTTTTTACCAGAAACTGATTTCCATGTTGATTTTGAAAGGAACCATGTCTGTTGTGAAGCTGGAGGAGTATCGAGAGCGGATTCGTAAAGAACTGGACAACGCAGTGGATTTCTGGCTCAAATACTCCCATGACACTATTCATGGGTACTGTAGTCACACTTTTACATGCCTTTAATTTAAAAATAATTGCCGGTTCATGGCTTTTGAGGAATACCACCAACTTGCATGCCAAGCAGTTGTGTACAGCTGTTTGCAGTGTGCATGATTGCCTCTTTGTCTTTGTGTTTCAGAGGCTTCTTTACTTGCATTGGGCGGGATGGGACTGTTTATGATGAGCTGAAGTACGTCTGGCTGCAGGGTAGACAGGTAAGTCTCTGTCAGTATTAGGGGTGTCACTATTTTGATTTAAAATCCAAAATTGATTGAAATAAGCTTTCGAATTTCAACTGTTGAAATCAGAAGTAGGATTGCCGATTTCCCTCCATATTTTTTTTTCTCTCTTCATCCTCGCCTACTTGTGCACGTCTGAAGGGAAAAAAATGTCCTTCCCCTGTGAGTGAGTAATGGAAACAAATAAAAACGGTAAAGAATGTGTGCTACTACATAGTGCGATCATGTACACCTTGTTAAACTAATGGTGCATTCAATACTTTTTCTATAATTTTGAGAAACGTACTTATCTAGTGGCTCTTATTGTGGCAATGCGTTAAAAAACCTGTTTAAAAAAAAAAGAAGTTAAATTGATAAATTGTGACCTTAAAATCAAAAGTCAGATCGACCCGTGGATTTGGAGAATCGTGACATCTTTACTAATTATGCTGACAGTGTAAAACAAGTCATCCATTGCATTAAATGTTCTCATCAGATGAATATTTTGGCTCGTTTCTTTCACAGGTGTGGATGTATTGTCGGCTGTACCGAACCATGGATCGCTTCCGCAAGCCTGAAATCCTCGAAGCAGCCAAATCTGGTGTGTGTGCGCGTGTGTGTGTGTGTTAATGTAAAGCTTGTTTCAGCTAACCTGTTAGTATTAGCACTACTGAAGTGTCTAGAGAGCAAGTTTCCGGTTCTCTCCCCGGCTGCGTCACTGATGGATAATAATAATAATAATAATAATAATAATAATAATAATAATTCATAGGTTCACAACATAGACATTGCGGGAGATTTTTAGTCAATTGAACGGCCGTCTGGGGAGATTGCACTTTATTAAGTGACAAAAAATAGACTTGGAGACAGGAGTAGGAATCCCAGGGCACACTTAACGATACAATACACAATACATGGCTTCCTAATTCATGATACAGCAGTTCTGCGATAATCAATGTATCGCTAGACAATCCCATAATAATACATCAGGATATCAGTCTATCTAAGAATACATTCATTCAACCTTTATTTATCCTCAAGAGATCATTGAGGGCGACCCTCATTTACAAAGTTATCAAATCAGATTACAGAACAACACAAAAAGTACAGTTATAAGAAAGAAACTGTAGAGAGGTGAAGTCCCTCCCCTTCCGGTGGACTACCATGGGACCTTAAAAAGACAAAACATGAGCAGTAGTCAACGGGGAAAGACATTATTTTTTTGATCCTGTTTGAATTGAGCCATGAATTACACATATAATGTTCGTCAGTTTAAAAGATAATTTTGGAAGTCAAGAACATCTGTCCAGTGTGAAGTTACAATTGGGTAGGTAAAAAGAACATTGATATAGGAAAACGGGTCAATTTGACCCGAGGACAACATGAGGGATAAATAGAAATAAACAGCAGAGTCCAAATCACACATAGAGGAAATGAACAGGTCACATGTGGCGGTTGCATTTCAACATGGCCTTAAATTCATTTAATGGGACTAGATCATTTAGATGGAGCAGGTTTTAGAAAAAGAACGTGCATTTAAAACTTTGCAAAACACAAATGCTAATTAGTTCTTCGCAGTGGATTCACATTTACAACCCCCCCCCGATATTTTCAGATTTTGTAACATTCACAGGGGAATATGTGCAACAGGTGGTGCAGCGCCGTGGTCTTTCTATTGTAGACTTAGGTGATTAATGACGCTCATGATGGTGTTTGTGTTTTTGTGTTTAATCATCCCCAAGGCTTGGTAAAGTGCACATGTACACATGTACGTGCACATGTGCAGTGGGTTAGTCACTCTTAGGAGAAAACCCTGGATCAGCAAAATGTTATTTTTATAAGAACTAAGAAAAACAGCTGTGCTTTTAGCTGGAGCACCGTTTATTTGTAACTCTAGGAAGGTTTAAATCGTGTTGTCTTCCCACCGACCTGGAAATTTAAAATAAAAAACCTTTTGTCAAGGTTATGGTCGTCTTTTCGACCCTTTTGTGGCTTCCCCCCCCCCCCAGTGATTTTGTCACTTTTTCAACGTTTGTCGACTTTTTCTGAGACTTTTGAAATTTTTGTGGGTTTTTTCCCCAAATTTTCACATTTTTGTCACTTTATTTGACATTTGTTCCCTTTTCAGTCACTTTTTTGACATTTTTGTTACTTTTATTGACATCTTTTCACTTTTTCTGAGCCTTTTGGAATTTGTCGGTTTTTCCCCAGTTTTAAAGCTTTTTAAATTTGTCACTTTTTTGACATGTAGGACGCTCTACAACGTCCCTGTTAGCGATGGCGTTGCATAGTCTGTCCACCAGAGGACGCTCTACAGCGTCCCTGTTAGTGATGGCGTTGCATAGTCTGTCCACCAGAGGACGCTCTACAGCGTCCCTGTTAGTGATGGCGTTGCATAGTCTGTCCACAAGAGGACGCTCTACAACGTCCCTGTTAGTGATGGCGTTGCATAGTCTGTCCACCAGAGGACGCTCTACAACGTCCCTGTTAGTGATGGCGTTGCATAGTCTGTCCACCAGAGGACGCTCTACAACGTCCCTGTTAGTGATGGCGTTGCATAGTCTGTCCACCAGAGGACGCTCTACAACGTCCCTGTTAGTGATGGCGTTGCATAGTCTGTCCCCCAGAGGACGCTCTACAACGTCCCTGTTAGTGATGGCGTTGCATAGTCTGTCCGCTAGAGGACGCTCTACAACGTCCCTGTTAGTGATGGCGTTGCATATATTTCGATGTTCTGTTGTGACAAAACTAATTATCATCGTTTTATTTTAGTGAACTGATAAATTGCTACAAAAAAACAAATGTTAGGGAAATCTGTTTTGTAACGCGTTTCTGGATTTTGTTTTTAAATATACTGTATATCGGCCGATATATCGGCATATTGGATTTTTAAATAACCAAATATCGGTATTGGCCTTAAAAATCCTTTATCGGCCGGGCTCTATAATGATATATTGCTTTATTCTGCATCGTAGGAGGAGCGTTCCTGAGGAAGTTTGCCCGTGTCTCCAGCGGCCAGTGGAAATGTGCCTTCTGCCTAACACGAGATGGTAAAGCAGTCAAAATCCAGAGGAGTATATTCAGTGAGTGTTTCTACATCATGGGCGTGGATGAACTGAGCAGGGTTCTTGGAGACAAGGACATGCAGGTACGAGAGCATTATTTAAAGATTCTTTTTTGGGTTATTTATGGCATTTATTTGTATAGGACAGCTTAGATTTGAAAGGGGAGAGACAGCCACAGTTCACACAGTTCATTCAACTTGTGTTCCTAGCTGGAGGCTGAGCAGATGATGGAGCAGTTGATCTACTGGGTGAAGGAGGACTCGTCAGGCCTGGGCAGGCCCCAGCTTCCTGGAGACGTTCCCACCAACAGCATGGCTGTTCCCATGATGCTGCTGTGTCTGGTGCAACAGCTGACTGACGGCCGGGGTCAGGAGGTTGTTCACAAGTACAGAGAGCTGGCCAGCTGGTGCGTGCAGCAGATTCTGCAACACATCCAGGTATGGACACGGATCATGGCTGATCCATTTTCGCAGGTGCTTTGGCTTCTTCTTTCTCCTCAGGGAAAACACGACCGTGTTGCATTGTGGTATACTGGAGTAAAATGTAGGCTACATTGTACCATGTGTCACTGCCCAATGTGAGGCGAGTGTAGATTTTGCGCATGCTCAGATGTAAACAGTTTACGGCATAACGCGTCATATCCAATGAGAGTTGAGTCAGACCGTCTCTGGTCGAGAGCAGATGTTATTTGCGCATGCTCAGATTTAAACGGTTTACGACATAACTGTCATACTGAAATTTGTGAAATCCATGAAATAATAAAGTTTTCTCATTATAAACAATAACAGAAGATGGAAATCATTTTAAAAACATCGTAGCTATCTATGATTGTTTGATTGCTAACGTTAGCTCAAAACGCCATTCAACTGACAGCCTTTGTTGTGTTTGATGCTAACTTGTAGCCAGCAATGAACCAACTTTGTTAAGTAGGTCCATTTTTACTGTATTGACATTACAGAAGTCTAAGGGGACCAGATTTCTCCGAAGTGTACTGTATATACCTCTGAAACACATCATGCTTTTATTTTTGTAAAAATTAAAACGGGGACACTAGACCTAGAGCTGTTCTCATTAGGGGCTGAGCCCCCCTAAAGGTCTGATCCTAGAATCACCCCTCCTGCTACTTCATACTGTGCTCCACTACACCTCAGAGGGGAATGTTGTATGTATGTTTACTGAACTATATTTATCTGACAGCTTTTGCTTTATTGCTTCAGGTTTGTTTCTGCAGCAGCTCATTGAGTATCGGATACAATATAAACTATTGAGGAAAGATTTTCCTTTGATATTGATGCAGTATGAAACGAGATCGCTGCAGTCGGCAGCAGAGAAACAAGCTACAATGGAAGTTAATGGGATAATTGTCCAGCTTGTATTTCCGTTCATAAAGTGCTCGTTTTGCTGCTGACAGACTCAGATTAATATTCTAAGTGTCTGATAACATTATGGAAAGGATTTCTAAGGAGGTCGACCTTTCTGTTAAAGATTAAGATCCTTTTTTAAAACATAAAAGTCCGCCAGACTCCATGTAAATAATCAGTGATTTTAGCGTGTATAGAGCAGCATATCTCCACCAGACTCCATGTAAATAATCAGTGATTTTAGTGTGTATAGAGCAGCATATCTCCACCAGACTCCATGTAAATAATCAGTGATTTTAGCATGGTAAAATACGGCTTTCTAAAACATTTCTGAGCTCTGAGCAGCGCTGGCTCTGGCCGTCTTGAGCGACTATCAGCTCTGTTTGGTCAGTGTTTTCTTCCTTTCATTCCAGTTTTGGGTCTGTCAGTCACAGTGAAAACCGGGGACAGATCCAGCCGGGGACAAGTCACCAAAACCGGGGACTGTCCCCGGAAACCAAGGACGTCTGGTCACCCTACAGAAGTCTCTCGTTAGCATCTTATATGCTACATGCGCAACTCAAATCTAAACTTGATTCACATTGGGCAGTGACTGTATGTAAACTCACATTAGCAGTGCATTGTGGGTATTTTATAGTGGACTATATAATGAATTCAAATGAACCACGGAGAATTCAAACAGCATTACAAAATGGCAAACACACTGTATAGTGCACCGTTTCTGTGATAGAGAACGGTTTCAGACGCAGCTCAACAGGACGTGCTCACGTCTTGTTTTGTCCACAAACTGAAAGATATTCAGTACAGCTGCAAGAACAGTTGATTAGTTGTGAACTAATATGTGTAATGTAAATCAATCGCCAACTATTTTGTTAAACGATGAATCGGTTTGAGTTATTTTTATGAAAAAAACGGGTACACTATTCCCTGATTGCGGCCTTTTAAATGTGAATATGTCCTAGTTTCTTCTCTCCTCCGTGACAGTAAACTGAATATTGTTGAGTTTGAGTCACAGCATTGCACCAGAAATGGGCCGAAAATTAGCGGATCTACCTGGTTATCCTGTTTGAATTTGATTCCACCATTTCCTTTTTCTTCTTTTGTAACTTGGTACAGAGAGACGGCACGGCTATTTTAGAGAATGTGTCACCAGAGGGAGCAGAGCTGCCGGGTTGCCAGGGCCGACTGCAGAACCCAGGTAAACACTTGACTCATGATGTTCCAGCCAGTGACCGAGTATCCACACCATCTATCCACTCTGATGAACTGAAACAACATGAACACATTCAAACAATATAGCCACAGGTGGCGATTCGTGGGTTCAAACCTTTTTTCTCAATAGCGACTTCAAAGTAATTTCACACATGTGGTCCAAGGTCGTTATAAAACATATCCTGCAAACTTTGTAACGATTAAACAAGTGCACTTTGTTTAAAATGCCTACAACTGATTTGTCAAAAACATTTATTTTCAATTCAGTGTGATATGTAGCTCAGTCCAGCTCACGGCAATTTGAGAAAAGCAGACGGCCGACACAAAAATAATTGCTGATAAAGCAACAAACTGCAATTCCAAGCTCAAATCTTGACTTGCGTCATTCCACGTCCAGTTATTGTTCATTTGAAGCGCCCCGCAGTGGTCAATTTGAATGGGACTTGCAGTGTATGTGTGAGGTCATTATGTAGACATTTCCTGGAAGTTTTGTGTTGATTGGACAAACATGTAGTCATTTATAGCCTGATTGGTGCTATATCACCTGCAGTTTGTTTGCATTTATAGCGCCCCCTGGTGTTCAATTTGAATGAAACTTTCAGGGTGGGGTTCAGTTACTTATGAGGACATATTCTGGGAAATTTGTGATGATTGGACCATGGAAATGTGATTTATAGTAAAATGTGTGTAAGTCACTCACGTATCTTGCTCTTGTAGTGCCCCCTAGTGGCAGTATTCAATTCAATTTCAATTCAATTAAATACATTTTATTTATAGTATCAATTCATAACAAGAGTTATCTCGAGACACTTTACAGATAGGGTAGGTCTAGACCACACTCCAGAATTTACAAGGACCCAGCAGTTCTAGTAGTTTCCTCCAGAGCAAGCAACAGTGCGACAGTGGCGAGGAAAAACTTCCTTTTAGGCAGAAACCTCGGACAGACCCAGACCCAGACCCAGACCCAAACCCAGACCCAGGCTCTTGGTAGGCGGTGTCTGACGGGCCGGTTGGGGTTAGAATGAAGAGTGGCAATAACAGTCCCACAAAAAATAGTAGTTTGTAGTAGCGGGACCATGGCGACAGGCAGCAACCATGATTTTGGAGCCTCCCTGATCCGAGGAAACATGCTGGGCGAAAAAGAACATAAGGACTCCGGGGAATGACTCCCCAGAGCTAGGTTAGTATCAAGCATTTCTGGGACATGGATGCACACAAAATGGAAAGATAGAAAGATAGATGAGGAGAGAGGAGCTCAGTGTGTCAAAGGAAGTCCCCCAGCTGTCTATTGCAACTATTACAGCATAACTAAGAGAGACAGTTAGTGCACCGTATTAGGCAGAATTGCCTGGGTACAGTAAGTGTGTTTGGGGGAGGCTCAGGGTCAAGATCTTTTCCTCTTCTTTGTTGCCAACATTTTTCCATTTTCCTTCGCTCCTCCCCTTCGTGCTGACCCGTCCTGACCCGTGCTGACCCGTGCTGACCCAGGGCACGCCCTGGAGGCCGGCTGGTTCCTGCTCCAGGTCAGTGCGGAGCAGGAGGACGCAGAGCTCCAGCAGACGGCCATCAACAAGTTTGTGGAGCTGCCGTATCAGAAGGGCTGGGATAAAGAGCACGGCGGCCTCTTCTACTTCCTGGATGTGGATGGTCACTGCCCCACCCAGGTGAAATGATTCATTCATTTACTTACATGTCATTATCGTATCATTAAACCGCTGAAGGTCGAAAGACGTACCGGTGTGTCCAAACGATGTTTGACAACACTCTTACTCATTGCACACCGCCCCATGCTGCTTGGCAGATGTCATTACAGTCATATCTTAACCCGGGTCAAATTGACCCGTTTCAATGTGTTTTATATCAGAAATATTTGACATCTTTCAATCTAATATATATATATTTAGGATTCCATACAACATTCTTCAGGTAAAATTAATGATTACTTTCATTGCATTTTTGGGGTGTTTTATTTAATCTTATAGATTTTGAATTTTCTTTTTTTTTTAATGGTTTCAAAACAGTATCCGGACTAAACTTTGACATCTACCCATCTGAGATCCACTCAACATCCTCAACTATTAGTCAAAATAATTCATAATTTCTGCCTTGTTAACTAAAAACCTATGTATAATTAATTTGATATAAATGATTTTTGTTGACCATTAATTCCAAGATTAAGTGTAAAACCTATTATTAAACCCGCTCAGGTTTTTAAAAAACGTGGCAAAAGCTGGAAAAAGTGACAAATAAATCAGAAAAAAACAACAAAAACATTGGAAAAGCACCAAAAAAAATACAATTTTGACCTGGAAGGGCAAGTTCAAGGTTAACGGGAAGACAACACAAGGGTTAAAATTCATATAAAGTGCATCCAATCTGGCTGCTTGATCGTGTGTGTGTGCGTGTGTGTGCGTGTGCGTGTGCGTGTGTGTGCGTGTGCGTGTGCGTGTGCGTGTGTGTGTGTGTGTGTGTGTGAGAGCAGCTGGAGTGGAGTATGAAGCTGTGGTGGCCCCACTGTGAGGCGCTCATCGCCTTCCTGATGGCCTACAGTCAGACCAAGAAGCCTCAGCTGCTGGAGACTTTCACTCAGGTGTATGAATACACCTTTAACCATGTGAGTTTACATGTTCCTTTACTTATTTTAAAAGGTATTCGACATGTTGGGAAATATGCATTAAAAGTTCACATACAGTAATTCATCAAATAAAAGCCGAGGCCTTTATTTACCTGAACCGCCGAAGGTACCAGGCTTCTATTTGAAACAGGCCTTTATTTCTAATTCTATCTGTTTGATAAGTGTAATTGTTTTAAATGAAAAGCCGTAGCATTCCAGTGGACAGAGATCATTCATTTTTTTAAGAGACATTTGCAAAAATATCACCATACAACGACAGCCAGAAGGGCAACGACGTCCGAACTAGCACTAAATGAGACCTGTGTTATATCCTATGTAGCTACCGCCATCTATTGGCCGCCGTACGTTACTACACACCAGGGCTGTAGTCAAGACCACCTTAGTCGAGTGCAAGACAAGTCCAAGACCAGGACTAGTCGAGTCCAAGTCAAGACCAAGTCCAAAGAGGTTTGAGTCCAAGACCAAACAGAGTCCAAAAAGGTTCCAGTCCAAGTCAAGACCGAGTCCAGGACAGTAAAAAGGTCTTATGCATGACAGTGCCAAGGCAATCATTTTGGGTTTCACTTTCCCTCCAAAATTATTATCAACATAATAAAGACACCTGGACTCGGTCCAGACCAAATGCCATATTTGGCAAGACCAGTGGCCGAGAACGAGACAAGTCCGAGTCCATAGAAAAACGGTATCGAGTCCGGACTCGAGTCCAAGACCGGACTCGAGTACTACAGCCCTGCTACACACTACACTCGGCTGAGTAACACATACAGCCACATTGGCTCATGTACCGGTAGGACAATAATACTTTACATAAGTAACGTAATCCAGAAAAAAAAGTGTAGAAAAAGCATAAATACAGTGTTGAATCTGTTAAATTAATCTGGTAGAAATGTACACTACAATGAACTTGAATGCATATTACATGACTCTAATTTCCCCCCGGCCACTACCAGAGGCCCAGCCTTTAATTGACTACCTATTTTTATTTGAGGAATTACGGTAATCTTAAATATATTTTTGGTGAATATACAGAATTTATTAAATATGTACTACAGAATATTTGATATTTCATACGAGTTAGGCCTTATTCATGTTTGTGTGTTTGGTTTGTACCCCTCTTGTAATGTATCTGGACCTTGAGTCTGTAAAATAAAAAAAATGGAAAATATCAGTTCTGGTTTCAGTGATTCCATGTTTTTTGGGGGTTAAATATTGTGTGTGTGTGTGTGTGTGTGTGTGTGTGTGTGTGATCCTCCAGTTTCCTGACACTAAGAACGGCGAGTGGTTTGGCTATTTGACACAGGAAGGGAAAGTGACGCTGGATTTTAAAGGAGGCCCCTTTAAAGGTAAAAACTATATCGCGATGCAGAATGAACTGAATGCTAAAGCAACAGAAAAACATGTCAAATGTAATGAAGACGATGGAGAGAACAGACGGGCGAGGCACAGGTGATGATCTCGTAGTCGTGATGTCAGGTTGGAGCTCTGCATGGAACCAAGACTCTTAATGGGAACTTCATCAAAGTCTGTCTACAGGTTTTGGGGAGTACTACTATCTCAAATATACAGTATATGCATATACAGTATATATGTATGCCATACTATATATGAAGGAGCTCTACTCTACACTTGGGTTTTGTGCTATTTAAATCATTTATTTAACCCTTGTGTTGTCTTCCGGTCAAAATTGAAAATCAACACTTTTGTTGATCAATGTTTTTAACCTTTCGTACGTTTTTGGCCCTTTTTTCAAACACTTTTTTTCAATGTTTGTCCCTTATTTTGACGTTTTCAACACTACGAAACACTAACTTATTAACTTTAGTTTTACAGTTATTTTTGGAATTTATGGTCAATAAATCTCATTTATAAGAAATTATACCTAATGTTTGAGTTAGAAAAGCAGAAATGAGGAATTATTGGATAATTATGGATAATCAGACTGGAATATGTCAACTTACATTTTTTTCTAAATGCTATAAAATTGAATAACCCTCATGTTGTCCTCGGGTCAAATTGACCCGTTGTCCTATATCAGTGTTCTTTTTAATTCCCCAAAATAACATGATTGATTCCACCCAACGCTCTTTGCCAAGTACAAATCTCTACTTTCATTAATTTTGGGGCGTCTTATTCAATTTTATAGCATTTGAAAAACAAATGGAAGTGTTTTTGAAATAGTATTGAGTAAAAGTTGACATATTCCAGTCTGTGATTATCATCAACATCCATTCCTTTAATTTTAGTCTCAATAATTCCTAATTTCTGCTTTTCTAACTCAGTCCTCCCTGATCCAAGGAAACATTACACATATTTGTGTTTCTCTTCTCTTCTTCAGGGTTCTTCCACGTGCCTCGCTGCCTGTACATGTGTGAGCGTATCCTGGATGATCTGCTGGCCAACCCAAAGGACTGAGACTGAATGTTGACTTGATGGGATTGAATCTGATTTGTCTGTTCACTAAAACTACAAGAATCATGTTATAAAACAAATTACACTCATTTTCAAATATGTAAAGTTATTTTTTTTTATGTCATCACAGACATCCGGTCACAGAGCAGCTTATAACATTTGTTGTGAAGCTATATTCCAGCAGTATTACTGCATAAAACAGTAATTTTCTTTATTTATCTTCTATCTAGTGGCTTTATATTGACATTAACCCTTGTGTTGTCTTTCCATCGACCACGTGACTTTTGTTTTTCTGGGTCTAAATTTTTGTGTATTTTCATGACGTTTCTGCCACTTTTTTCAGTTTTTTTGTCACTTTTTTCCAATGTTTTTATCCATTTTTTCAGCCCTTTTTGACATTTTTGAAGCTTTTTCAGACATTTTCACTTTCTTAAACATTCTTTTATCATTTTTTCCCAATGCTATAAAATTGAATTAAACCGAATTAGCCCTTGTGCTGGCTTCCCCGTCGACCATGCAACTATTTGTTTTTTAGCTTCAAAATTTAAAATTTTAACTTTTTTTGCAATATTTTGGTCGTCTTTTTCAACTCTTTTGTCGCTTTCCCCTTCACTTTTTTTTTACCTTCTTGCCACTTTTTCCGATGTTTTTGAAGCTTTTTCCGACACATTTGTCACTTTTTACAAAGTTCCATTACCATTTTTTTTTTCAAATGCCATAAAATTGAAAAAACAACCAAATTCAATGACTGATAATTTATATTACTTAACCCTTGTATGGTATTTGGTTCACATTGACCCATTTCCAATTTTTACCAAAAGAAAAATGACACAAGTTAAATTTTTTTCTACCCGAAAATCAGCAGCCTTACCTTATTTTCTGTGATAAACATGTATTCCTGACTCACTTCAGAACATTATTCTGGATATGAACACTTGTGTTTTTTCCATAGTGGATTTTTAACATGAATTAAAACGAATCACGCTTCCATTTTTTATTGTTTTTAAAACCCCAAATAAGTCACAGGTCAGTTTGACCCGAGGGACTCGAGAGGGTCCCGAACGTGAAGACAATACAAGGGTTAATATAAAGAGCGTTGTATGAAACCAGCCACGTTATTTTTTTTGACAATTTGGTTGCAAGAAACCCAAATTTCTGATATAGAAACTTGTTGAAAGTGGGTCAAATTTGACCCGAGGAAAACAGAAACAACTCTGTGCATGTGATGGAGTCCCAACCCAGGACCTTCCACATTTATCGGTGTTTTAACCCCCCAACGTCTCACAAGAATTAGGCAGTGGTTAGGATTAGGGTTAGGCTTAGGGGTTAGGGGTTAAGGGTTAGGGGTTAGCCTTAGGGATTAGGGGTTAGGGGTTAGGCTTAGGGTTAGGGGTTAGGCTTAGTGTAGGGTTAGGTTAGGGTAAAAACGTAGCGCCCTGGATGGGCGCTACGAAGGGCACGGGCACAAGGGGACCACCGGTGTGAATAAAACACTTAAAACCTTAAAAGTTGTTTAAAAGAAGGCCAAATGCTCAGAGCAGGGCCAAAGAACCACAGGACAGGACGGACAGCGGGAAGATAAAACTTTAAATAAAAGGTCTCCACTCCTACTCCGGCTCCTCTCCCCGAGACACTATCACATAATTATGATAAATAAAATGTACAATAATTAAATTATAAATATATACACACACTGTACATAGAGAAAAGAAAGGGGGGGGGAGTTATAAAGATAAATAAAATAATTAAATTAATAAAATATATAGAAAGAGAGTAAGAGTTATATTTAGGGTTAGGCGTAGGGTTAGGGGTTAGGCGTAGGGTTAGGGGTTAGGGTTGGGGGTTAGGCTTAGGGTTTAGGGTTGGGGGTTAGGGGTTAGGGTTTAGGGGTTAGGGTTGGGGGTTAGGCTTAGGGTTTAGGGGTTAGGGGTTAGGGTTGGGGGTTAGGCTTAGGGTTTAGGGGTTAGGGTTGGGGGTTAGGGGTTAGGTGCCCTTAACCCTTGTATATTCTTCACGTTCGGGACCCTCTCATATCCCTCGGGTCAAATTGACCTGTGACTTATTTAGGGTTTTAAACCAGTTCTAAAATTAAAAATTTTACTTCATAATCTATTAACAAATATTGTCTTAATCTCAATTTCAAACATTTCAGATAGCATATATGTTTAAGGAATGCAATCAGTCTCTACTAGCACACAATTAAAAATGGAAGTGTGGTTCGTTTTTTTGTCATAGGGTTATAATTCATGTTAAAAATCCACTATGGAAACAACATAAGTGGTCATATCGAGAATAATGTTCTGAATTGAGTCAGGAATACATGTTTATCACAGAAAATAAGGTAAGGACGTTGATTTTCAGGTAGACAAAAATGTAACTTGTTTCATTTTCCTTCTTGTAAAAATTTGAAACGGGTCAATTTGACCCAAATATCCTACAAGGGTTAAGTCACAGCGCTGCCTGGAAGAAGCTTAAAACACCACCAAACACCAAACACCTTAAATTATCTCATAATTAATTAATGAAAACATTAACACTAAAAAACAAATAAATGTGTTATATAAAAATGTGCCTTCTACATGCACGCTAAACTTTTCCTCCAACTTTGAAGGACAATGCATCTTTACATCCTATTACATCCTGTATGAAATCAGAGAAACAAGTACTTAAATACTTATTAAATACTTCATATATTACTTTGAATATATCTATTTTTTTGTTCTGAATGTACTTCTTTGAAAACAAAAACATTAATTTTGGGGTTTGCCATTTTAAAAGCAGAATTTGATTTTTTCTTTTCAATGGTCACAAATTAAGGTTTCAAATTATAATAAAAAAAAAATAGAAGTTTTAAGTAATTAATTTTGTCTCATTTTATTAGCCAAACTTATCCCATTTATTGTGGTATTGTTATTATTATTGTTATTTTCCTATGACGTTATAATGAGCATATTGATTTAAACCTACTGATATTACATGGTTGTTTTAAGAGTTTTTAAGAGTTATTGTTGCTAGCTTGAATTTGCTTGAATAAAAGAATTTGAATGAATTGAAAATGAATAAATTGATTTGGAGGCGTTCCACAAAAAGTATGAGTTGCAAAGAAGCTCCATTACATATATAATGTAATACACTGACACTAGAAACCTTTATAAATGACATATATAATGTAATACACGGACACTAGAAACCTTTATAAATGACATATATAATGTAATACACTGACACTAGAAACCTTTATAAATGACATATATAATGTAATACACTGACACTAGAAACCTTTATAAATGACATATATAATGTAATACACTGACACTAGAAACCTTTATAAATGACATATATAATGTAATACACTGACACTAGAAACCTTTATAAATGACATATATAATGACAGAAGTTGGATTGTTAATTGGTCGCAGCGGGGTCTGTTAGCAGTTAGCTCGCTCGTTAGCCGCTGAGCCGTAGCGGCGTGCAGGCAGAGCCAGACTAACCTAGGGACCCAGACTAACCTAGGGACCCAGACTAACCTAGGGACCCAGACTAACCTAGTGATCCAGACTAACCTAGGGACCCAGACTAACCTAGGGACCCAGACTAACCTAGTGACCCAGACTAACCTAATGACCCAGACTAACCAGGGACCCAGACTAACCTAGTGACCCAGACTAACTTAGGGACCCAGACTAACCTAATGACCCAGACTAACCAGGGACCCAGACTAACCTAGGGACCCAGACTAACCTAGGGACCCAGACTAACCTAGGGAGCCAGACTAACCTAGGGACCCAGACAAACTTAGGGACCCAGACAAACTTAGGGACCCAGACTAACCTAGGGACCCAGACTAACCTAGGGACCCAGACTAACCTAGGGACACAGACTAACCTAGGGACCCAGACTAACCTAGGGACCCAGACTAACCTAGGGACCCAGACTAATTTAGGGACCCAGACTAACCTAGTGACCCAGACTAACCTAGTGATCCGTGCAGGATTCACTGTGAGGGAAGATTTTTCCAAGATGAAAAATTTCAACTTTCCGATTGACGCCCAAAACGCGACCCCGACTAACCTAGGGACCCAGACAAACTTAGGGACCCAGACAAACTTAGGGACCCAGACAAACTTAGGGACCCAGACTAACCTAGGGACCCAGACTAACCTAGGGACCCAGACAAACTTAGGGACCCAGACTAACCTAGTGATCCGTGCAGGATTCACTGTGAGGGAAGATTTTTCCAAGATGAAAAATTTCAACTTTCCGATTGACGCCCAAAACGCGACCCCGACTAACCTAGGGACCCAGACAAACTTAGGGACCCAGACTAACCTAGGGACCCAGACTAACCTAGGGACCCAGACTAACCTAGGGACCCAGACTAATTTAGGGACCCAGACTAACCTAGTGACCCAGACTAACCTAGTGATCCGTGCAGGATTCACTGTGAGGAAAGATTTTTCCAAGATGAAAAATTTCAACTTTCCGATTGACGCCCAAAACGCGACCCCGACTAACCTAGGGACCCAGACAAACTTAGGGACCCAGACAAACCTAGGGACCCAGACTAACCTAGGGACCCAGACAAACTTAGGGACCCAGACAAACTTAGGGACCCAGACAAACTTAGGGACCCAGACAAACTTAGGGACCCAGACTAACCTAGGGACCCAGACTAACCTAGGGACCCAGACTAACCTAATGACCCAGACTAACCAGGGACCCAGACTAACCTAGTGACCCAGACTAACCTAGTGACCCAGACTAACCTAGGGACCCAGACTAACCTAGTGACCCAGACTAACCTAGTGACCCAGACTAACCTAGTGACCCAGACTAACCTAGTGACCCAGACTAACTTAGGGACCCAGACTAACTTAGGGACCCAGACTAACCTAGTGACCCAGACTAACCTAGGGACCCAGACTAACCTAGGGACCCAGACTAACTTAGGGACCCAGACTAACCTAGTGACCCAGACTAACCTAGGGACCCAGACTAATTTAGGGACCCAGACTAACCTAGTGACCCAGACTAACCTAGTGATCCAGACTAACTTAGGGACCCACACTAACCTAGTGACCCAGACTAACTTAGGGACCCACACTAACCTAGGGACCCAGACTAACTTAGGGACCCACACTAACCTAGTGACCCACACTAACCTAGGGACCCAGACTAACTTAGGGACCCACACTAACCTAGTGACCCAGACTAACCTAGTGATCCGTGCAGGATTCACTGTGAGGGAAGATTTTTCCAAGATGAAAAATTTAAACTTTCCGATTGACGCCCAAAACGCGACCCCGACAGATTTGCCTCCTCGCCGCTGAGATTAGCTTCCATTGAAAATGACTTCGCTAACTTAAGACGCTCAAGTCGATGGCGGTGTGAGTGTCCGGTGAGACGTCTTCACAGTCTTTGAGGACGCTGTCAGCTGGTGTTGACACGCAAAATTACAGCATTGTTCTCAAGTTTAGAGAACAATTTCCCTTCGTTGTTTGTTTCGTATTTTATGAATGAATTTAAAAAAAACAGCTTGCATTAAAACATTGCACAAATAAACAAAATTACATTCATCAGTTTCTTTACTGTGCATTCAATGTTACAGAACAGATATTATTTAAATTTGACAGGAAACTAAGTCTCAAAGAAACAAAGAGGATGATCACAAAGAAACGTCCGAGGAATAAAATCTTAAGAGTCGTCACTGGAGGTTACAGAGAGTTCATCTGACATTTGATTCGACATCTTGACAAATCAGTTTTTAATCCTGATGATCGTCTGATTTGGTTAAAACAGAAAAGAAAACAGAGTCGCAGCAGATTAACCCTTGTGTTGTCTTCCAGTCGACCATGACCTTGTTGTCCTTCCGGGTCAAAATTTGGGCATTTCTTTTATGCTTTTGACACTTTTTAAAACGTTTTTGTCAAACTTGTTTTTCCATTTAATTTACATGACATTATACCATTATTTTGTTTGTTTAAATAAAAGAAAGAGCCAAAATTATGATTTTTTTTGCCTGATAGTTAACCCTTGTGTTGTCTTCACTTTCGGGACCCTCTCGTCTCCCTCTGGTCAAATTGACCCGTGACTTATTTGGGGTTTTAAAAGCAATTCTGGCCCTACAGGCACCTGTTGTAACCTATAGTAACCTATAGGCCATATAGTAACCTACAGGCACCTATAGTAACCTATAGTAACTTAATGTAACCAATAGTAACCTAATGTAACCTATAGGACCTATAGTAACACTATCATCAGTGGTGATTTATCTTAATATGTTGGATTCCTTTTAGGGATTTTTTGGGGTCTAGGAGGTAACTGTCAGGATCTTTGGGTGTAGGAGGTAACTGTCAGGATCTTTGGGTCTAGGAGGTAACTTTCTGGATCTTTGGGTCTAGGAGGTAACTGTCAGGATTTTTGGGTCTAGGAGGAAACCGTCAGGATCTTTGGGTCTAGGAGGTAACTGTCAGGATTTTTGGGTCTAGGAGGTAACTTTCTGGATCTTTGGGTCTAGGAGGGAACTTTCTGGATCTTTGGGTCTAGGAGGAAACCGTCAGGATCTTTGGGTCTAGGAGGTAACTGTCAGGATTTTTGGGTCTAGGAGGAAACCGTCAGGATCTTTGGGTCTAGGAGGTAACTGTCAGGATTTTTGGGTCTAGGAGGTAACTTTCTGGATCTTTGGGTCTAGGAGGGAACTTTCTGGATCTTTGGGTCTAGGAGGAAACCGTCAGGATCTTTGGGTCTAGGAGGTAACTGTCAGGATTTTTGGGTCTAGGAGGAAACCGTCAGGATCTTTGGGTCTAGGAGGTAACTGTCAGGATTTTTGGGTCTAGGAGGTAACTTTCTGGATCTTTGGGTCTAGGAGGGAACTTTCTGGATCTTTGGGTCTAGGAGGAAACCGTCAGGATCTTTGGGTCTAGGAGGTAACTGTCAGGATTTTTGGGTCTAGGAGGAAACCGTCAGGATCTTTGGGTCTAGGAGGTAACTGTCAGGATTTTTGGGTCTAGGAGGAAACCGTCAGGATCTTTGGGTCTAGGAGGTAACTGTCAGGATTTTTGGGTCTAGGAGGTAACTTTCTGGATCGGCGGAGCAATGTAGCTCTTTCCCAGACACCACAGGTCCTGGAAGATCCTCCTAAAGTGGTTCCTGAACTTCACCCCGACGAAGGCGTACAACACCGGGTTCAGGCAGCAGTGCAGGTAGGCGACGGTCTGCGTCACCGTCTTGGCCGCCTGCAGGATGTCCGACTCTTCGCATGACTGCAGCTCGAACATGTTGGCGGTGTCGTAGAGCAGCGTGACGTTGTAGGGCAGGTGGCAGACGATGAAAACCACCACCACGGCCAGCACCACTCGCATCGCCTTGTGCCGCTGGAAGTTTCTGGCTTTACATAAGGTGCTGATGACGGCGGTGTAGCAGCAGATCATGACAAGCAGCGGCAGGAAGAAGCCCAAGGCCAGCTGGGTGCTTGGAACCGCCATCTTGGTATTCAACGCTGTGGTTTTGTCAATGAACCTGAGCTCGCAGATGTACTGTGGAGGCCCAGAGGTCTGGTTTCTCTCCTCCTCTTCCATGAAGGCGTCCATGATATGGGACGGCTGGTACCAGCTGTAGAAGTAGAAGGTTGGGACGGACAGCAGTAAGGCGGAGGCCCAGATGACGGCGCAGATGAGACGGCTGTACGGCAGCAAGCGCAGTCTAAAGTTGCGGCTAGCATGGACGATGGCAATGTAGCGATCGCCGCTGACGCAGGCAAGCAGCAGCATGCCGCTGTACAGGTTCACGCTGTAGGAGCCGCGCAGCAGCTTGCAGGCCACCGGCCCCATCGGCCACGCCCACAGCTGGTTGTAGACAATAAGAGGCAGTGAAACCACGAACAGCAGGTCTGCGATGGCCATGTTCAGCAGCGTAGACGTCTGTCATGGACTTGGTACTCTTGTAGAAGGCATAAGTGATGATCACCAGGCTGTTCCCTACAAAGCCCAGGATGCAGATGATGATGTGAACGTAAGGTATGACCATCAGCTCAACGCTGTGCGTGTTCCGGTATAAACAAGGTCCAATCAGGTCGGCATAATAAGTTTCATCAAAAGTGTCGTCGTAGTCAAAATCTAGCATTTCCTCCTTTGAGCTGCCCATCTTCATCCACTGGAAAAATCACAGATCAGAGAGAGAACATCACAGTGATGATTTCTGATGGAGTGATTCAATACTTTGATATCAGTGTTATATTATAATAAAGATTAAAGATATTTAATGCAGTCAAATTTCATTTTCTAATTTACTTAATGATTGTGCAGGTGAAATTAAAGACAACAGCCAGTCTTTCAGATAAGCTAGAGTAAACAACTGCTGGCTTTAGCTTCATATTAGACATGATAGTAACAGAGAAAGGAGTTGACTAAATGACACAATGTCAATCTGTCGTTGCAAGGTTCAGCTATTAAAGTTTTGCTAAGAGTTCTGATGATCTGGCTCCCAGAAACCAGCACATCAGAAATATAAGTCCTGAAGCTTTGAAGATGTACGCATTTGCATTTTAAAACATAAAATCAATGACTCACCTTTGAGGAAGCCAGCGGAGAAATGCGAGGCAGTGATCATATGTTGCCAGCTGGTCAAACTGGTTTACAGCTTGGAGGAAGCAGTTCTTTGGCAGCTGAGCTGCTTTTAAGACAAAACTGAAACGTGAAACTTTAATCATGTTTCAACTTTCAAATGTGCTCCACTGACCAAAAGCAACTCGGCTTGACAGAGCTGATCTTAGTGGGAACGGAGAACTTGGAGGGAGCTATATTACATGTGTGTCTCCAGCCTGAGATATAGTAGGTCTGCAGTCATACAGAAGTCCATTAAACCAATGCAGATCTTTAAATTAACCATGTTAACCTTTTGTCTGGTTTATAGCAGTCAGTTAGCAAGATTGTCAACCTGGTGAGCGATTGCAGAAGGATAGCTGCCTTATGTTGCCGTCTAGCTCAGCTTGTTGTTGCCATGGATGTATTAAGAGATGTATTATGTATTAAGATATAGGCCCTATAGTAACCTAATGAAACCTATAGTAACCGAATGTAAACTATAGGCCCTATAGTAACCTAATGAAACCTATAGTAACCGAATGTAAACTATAGGCCCTATAGTAACCTAATGAAACCTATAGTAACCGAATGTAAACTATAGGCCTTATAGTAACCTATAGCAGGGGTCTTCAACAGGGGGTCCGCGACCCCTAGGGGGTCCACGGAGGTACTGCATGGGGGTCGCGAAAGTTTTGGTTGATTAGACTTTTTTTTTTTTGGAGCAAATGTCCATTTGAATAGCTTTTATGCATGATTACATGCAATTGACAGACATTGTTGATCTTGGCAGGTATCAGTTTATTGTGTTATGTTATGTTTATAAATGGCAGTGGCATGGCCACCCTACTCACATGTTTAAGATAAAAACATGAATATATGAACCTGGGTATTATTTGAGTATCTTAGTATTGAATGCACAATAACAAGGTACATTTACACATGGCACTATAGGACCAGTTTGATATAACACAATTTTATACAATATATATAATTAGGGGGTCCCCGCTCCATCTCGCCATCAGTTTGGGGGTCCTTGGCCTGGAAAACGTTGAAGACCCCTGACCTATAGTATCTTAATGTAAACTATAGGCCCTATAGTAACCTATAGTAGCCTATCATCAGTGGTGATTTATCTTAATATGTTGGATTCATTTTAGGGATTTTTAATTTAATGAAAAACGTATTTAATTTGAAGACCCCCGCTGCGGACCCCGCAGACCACCTCCAAGATCCATACTCTAAATTATTTGAATTTGTGCAATTGTTTTGATTTAAATGTTTTTAAATCATATCTTAAGATATATTTTGTTACCCCACAGCAGGAAGCATTAATCATTTATTACTAAATGATTGACAGCGCTGAGTCAGGTTTGGACCTCCAGAAACCTGTAGACCTTTCCGGAGATTTTTGGGTCTAGGAGGACATTTTCTGGGTATTTGGGTCTAGGAGGAAACGTTCAGGATCTTTGGGTCTAGGAGAGTAACTTTCTGGATCGGCGGGTCTGGGAGGAAACTGTCAGGATCTTTGGGTCTAGGAGGTATCTTTCTGGATCTTTGGGTCTAGGAGGTAACTGTCAGGATCTTTGGGTCTAGGAGGTATCTTTCTGGATCGGCGGGTCTGGGAGGAAACTTTCTGCATTGACGGGGCGATGTAGCTCTTTCCCAGACACCACAGGTCCTGGAAGATCCTCCTAAAGTGGTTCCATATACACTGTATATACACATATCTTTTGTGCGAACAAGTGCACTGGATGGGACCCGTATCCCAATCCTTCCCCCATCCAATGGTACCAGGACTATAGTCATGTGATTTATATGTTTGCTACATCACAACTTATTCAACAAAGCTGTTTCCATCTCCCATTTTGCGCATTAACTCTTTTCCTAAAAAGGCAAAAACCACCTGAAGCGATCGAATTTTGCTGTTTCCATCAACATTTTCCAATGCACATCGCAACTCCACTACGCACCTTTTGTGACACAAGTGCACTGGATGGGACCCGTATCCCGATTCTTCCCCCATTCAATGGTACCGGGACTATAGTCATGTGATTTATATGTTCGCTACGTCACAACTCATTCCGCAAAGCTGTTTCAATCTCCCATTTTGTACATTAACTGTTTATAAAAGGCAAAAACCACCTGAAGCGATCGAATTTTGCTGTTTCCATCAACATTTTCCAATGAGATACTTCAAAATGCGCATAAAAATAAAAATCACCTTTTGTCATACACAGAAAAGGAAATCCACATTGTATTTCTTATAAATAAATAAAAACCAAACAGATTCACAGCAAACAAAAAAATTCAAAAGATGACACAGTTCAGCAAAATGAACGCATCATATCCTTTTGGATAAGCCTCACACTGCAGTAGGTCACATTAGCGATATTGTCTTAAACTGTTTGATGCTGATGTGGGACACACAGCTCTTACATCAGTGGTTGAGATAAACTGCCCTACTGGAGAGCTGCAGCGACACATGCACACACTCCTACATATAAACACCAACACAGACATACTTTCTATTTCTTCATTGTTATTACTGAATATCTATCTTCAGTGTTGTGTAGATATGTCTACATTCCCTCCGGTCTTGTTGAGGCTCCCAGGAAAAGCGCCTGGCTTTAATGTTGGAATTATAACTTCTGTGTCCATTACGTGATGCCGTCTGGCCCAAAAAGACTTTATCCCACAGACATGGCGAAAGAGACATCTTTAAATCAGTGGCTACATTTTTTTTAAGCTTTACAACCCAGGCAAAGTGACTCTTTCCACCATCATAATTTGATCCATCCGGTCCGATATAATCTGGAAAGTCAAGAAGAGACGTCAACTAAATAATTTAATCCCCATTCAAGTTAGTGGCGTGCTAAACCGGAAGTAGACGAAGTTCATCAGGGTCATTTTATAAGCTTAACAATTTGGTTTCATGCGCCACTGAGAAATTATCATAGGAATGAACAGAGCCATGCCTTAACCACTGTATCCAGGTCTTCTCATACATCCATGCAAAACATCCAAATAATATGATTATGTCAGTGTCATATCTCTTCAAACTGATGCGTTCCTTCCTGTAACTCATTGTGGATCAGGACGTCATTTAATGCAACCCAGTCTGGACGTGTGAGAGACGGGTCACAGACAAGGACCAATCCCAGAGTCCTTGTACCATATTGGTGATGCATGTTGATATCTTTAGTCCAAAAGCACAACCAGGAGTACATCAGAGATAAATCTGTGATTGAAAAAGTTCAAACATCAGAACCCATCAGACAGCTCCTGTACGTGCAGAGCGTGTTGCTCGTTCTTTACTTTTTAGGGCTCCAAGTAACGATTATTTTCATTCTCGATTAATCTGTCAATTCGTTTCGTGATTGACACTTTCTTAACTCGCAAAATGACATTACACACTGACAAACATCATATGTGTATTCATGGCTCAATTCAAGTGAGATCAAATGATTATTTATGTCTCCCATTCACTACCTTACACAGCTGCACAATATAACGTTTTTTTTTTACCGTCATCGCAATATCATCTGGCAATAAACCTATATTATATATATATATATATATATATCACACACACACACACACACACACACACACACACACACAACAAAGCTGTTTCCATCTCCCATTTTGAGCAATAACTCTTTTTCCAAAAAGGCAAAAACCACCTGAAGCGATCGAATTTTGCTGTTTCCATCAACATTTTCCAATGCGATACTTCAAAATGTGCATTAAAATCACCTTTTGTCATACACAGAAAAGGAAATCCACAATGTATTTATTATGAATAAATAAAAACCAAACAGATTCACAGCAAACATTTAAAAAAAAAAAAATCCAAAGATGACACAGTTCAGCAAAATGAACACATCATATCCTTTTGATAAGCCTTGCAAACTGCATTAGGTCACATTAGCGATATCGTCTTTTACATACAGTATGTGACATGATTAAACTGTTTTGATGCTGATGTGGGACACACAGCTCTTACATCAGTGGTTGAGATAAACTGCCCTACTTGGGATTGGACAGATAGTCTAGCTAGCTGTCTGGACTTACCCTGCGGAGACCTGAGGACCAGGTAACCATAGTCCTCAGATTGGACAGATAGTCTAGCTAGCTGTCTGGATTTACCCTGCAGAGATCTGAGGACCAGGTAACCATAGTCCTCAGATTGGACAGATAGTCTAGCTAGCTGTCTGGATTTACCCTGCAGAGATCTGAGGACCAGGTAACCATAGTCCTCAGATTGGACAGATAGTCTAGCTAGCTGTCTGGACTTACCCTGCGGAGATCTGAGGACCAGGTAGCCATAGTCCTCAGAATTCCACCAGAGGTTAGAACGCCAACGCAGAGAAAGAGGAAGTAAAAGGACATCCGAGCGAAATGAGGAGCATCTGGCAGAGTTGTTCCATTTTAATTTAGTGTGACCTTTACACCCGAATTTTACAGATAACTTACACACAGTTCAATAATTACAGTGGGGTTTGAAAGTTTGGGTACCCCAGGTAAAAATGTGTATTAATGTGCATAAAGAAGCCTAGAAAAGATGGAAAAATCTCCAAAAGGCATCAAGTGACAGATTAGACATTCTTATCTTATATGTCACAAAAAGTTAGATTTTATTTCCATCATTTACACTTTCAAAATAACAGAAAACAAAAAAAAATGGCGTCTGCAAATGTTTGGGCACCCTGCAGAGTTAATACCTTGTTAACTCCAATAAAATAATAATAATAAATAAGTTTGCTTCAGTGACTTACTCAAGAGGTTTAGCTCATTCCTCCAGTGTTTCAGGGATGGTTTAGTCTTTAAATATCTACATTTATGTATGAAACATTTCCCTAATATACAGTATGGCACTAAAGATAGATTGCTTTGCAAATCTCTCCAGAAAGATTGCATTGACTCACAATGAAAAACCTCACATCATGGACTTCCATGAGTTCCATGGCTCCATGAGCCATATTTACAATGGCCACTAGATACACACACCCTCCCCCCAACAGTGATTTGTAACCGTTTGGGAAGTCACAGACAAACAAAGTGGTTTGATAGTGGGAATTACACCACAAAACACTTTGTTCAGCTACAAACCGCGTAGATTAGATTACATTAAAACGTACTGTATATACAGTTTACTGTATCAGTGTGAAGTGCATCGTGTCTGACAATTGACTGAGACGTGTCTTTCTGTGCATCACGGTCACATTTTTGTGAACATACAACAACATTGCCACAAAGTGGTATCCTTGAGTAGCAATTTAGGGGGCATTGAGTTGAACTCATGAACAGGTGGCATTCATCAGGTTCAAACAAGCAATTTACAACATGTTTGTGTATCTGAGAGCATTCGCAGAGCCTCAACAAACAAAATTACAAATTAAAGAAGAATATAACTTAAGAATTTAAAAATATTCTTGTTTGAGGCCCCACTATTTTTGGTGAACAATTTGTAGCCGTTCTTGTAAAATTAAGCTTTGACTTCCATTTTATTTTATGTTATAGATGTATGGCAGATGTTATGCAATCAGCAGATAAAAGAAAGGCCGAAAGAAGTGACAAACTGTTGAATAAATGACTGTTTACGAGAGGTCACAGTCAGTAATCATCTGTGTTTCTATCTTTACTAACCTTAACTGTGTACCCAAACACATCACAATCTACTAAATTACATTTGCAATGTCATATCCACTCTATTGTGCAACAATAAGGGGATCAGGAGGAGACAAGGACTTGCTTGATGACTCAGCTCATAGATACTGTACATGTCTAATGAATGTAGCTGCTGAGATACAGTAGGCCGCAGTGGATTTACTCAAGTCAAACATTCAGACTCTCTCATCCAAAATGTCCTCCAAACTGTATGTTACGACCCAAAAAAATCCCGGATAAGCCCCCAAAAACTGTTATGACCCAAAGTAGTCTAGGGGTGAAGGATGCAAACAGTTTAAAATAAACTCGGGACAGAAAACGAACGTTAAATAAGGCAAGTTTATTGTGGCCACACAACACGAGGCAACTTAAAACAATCTTCCAAAGGAAGACGAAAATAGGTACAGGTACCATAAGTTTGATTCAGAACAGGCCACACAGCAGCTCGTAGCACCTCTCTATGCTGGCTTCCACAGAAGCCTCTTCTGCACACAGCCACGCTGCCCTCTCTTAAGCTGTCAACCACTGATCAGCTGATCAGCCTCAGCTGCTGGCCTGTCATCAGCAGCACACACCTGCAGAGAATCACACACACCTGCAGAGAATTACACACAGACACACCTGCAGAGAATACACATAACACAACACGACACCATACAATGATATTTCAATCAAGAGAGACATGTTTGCCAATATGCAAATAAGGTTTATTGTACAGCTCAATAAAATGTAGAAAGTCTTTAGGTGTTTTATTTAATTTTATAGCATTTTAAGAAAGAAAAAAGATTTAAGAACACTGAAAAAATGACAGAAATGTAGGGAAAAACAACAAAAACGTCCCGAAAAATGTAGAAAAACTCTAAAAAGTGAGAAAGAACTTCAGGAAAAGTTAGAAAACGTCAAAAAATGACAAAAAGTGTTGGCGAACGCTTCAAAAACAACAAAACAACAAAAATGTCCCAAAAAATCAACAAAGAACTTGACAAAAGTGTCTTAAGGAGGTTTAAACTTAAAATTTTCGCTAACGTTGTGAAATGGTCCCAGTTTGATCAATTTTAGGCCTCTTGTTGTCTTCAGGTCTAATTTGACCCCTTTCCAAAAAGTTTCTATATCAGAAATTTGGGTTTCTTTCAAACAAATTGTCCAAAAAAGTAACAAGGATGGTTCCCAACAATGCTCCTCACAAAAATAATCAGTTCACTACTTTCATTGAATTTGTGTGATTTTTGTCAATTTAACAGCATTTGGTGAAAAAACAACTGGTAAAAGAACTAAACAAAATAAAATAAAATAAACAAAATATATAAAAATGTCAATAAAAGTGATTAAAATGTGAACACATGTCGAATAAAGTGACAAAAATGGGAAAAGATGTCAAAAAACGTAACAAAAATGTCAAAAAAGTGACAAATGTTTAAAAAAAAAAGCTTTCAAAATTTGGGGAAAAACCCACGAAAATTTCAAAAGGCTCAGAAAAAGTTGACAAACGTTGAAAAAGTGACAAAATCATTGGGGGGAAGCCACAAAAGGGTACTTTCCAGGTCGGCGGGAAGACAACACGAAGTTTAGATCGGCCTTTGGTCCTCCTGATAGGCTCCGTGCACAAGATGGCTGCCGTCGGTACACAATCCGTCCTGCGCGTGTGCAACATGTTAGCGCACGCGCAGATGATAATCATGATGTACGAGGATTTACGGCTCTGCACGATCTGTTCCACAGTAGCGGTCTGCTGTTAGCCTCCACCGGAAAGCTAACGACGCTAGTTTAGCTAACATAAGGTGACCAGATCTCTCAGACTAAATCCGGGGACATTTCCAGCTCAGAAGCGTAAATACCTCCAAAACACGTCATGTTTTTAATTTTTGTAAAACTTAAAACGGGGACACTAGACCTAGAGCTGAGTATCGGATACAATATAAACTATTGAGGAAAGATTTTCCTTTGACATTGATGCAGTATGAAACGAGATCGCTGCAGTCGGCAGCAGAGAAACAAGCTACAATGGAAGTTAATGGGATAATTGTCCAGCTTGTATTTACGTTCATAAAGTGCTCGTTTTGCTGCTGACAGACTCAGATTAATATTCTAAGTGTCTGACAACATTATGGAAAGGATTTCTAAGGAGGCTCGACCTTTCTGTTAAAGATTAAGATCATTTTTTAAAACATAAAAGTCCACCAGACTCCATGTAAATAATCAGTGATTTTAGCGTGTATAGAGCAGCATATCTCCACCAGACTCCATGTAAATAATCAGTGATTTTAGCGTGTATAGAGCAGCATATCTCCACCAGACTCCATGTAAATAATCAGTGATTTTAGCGTGTATAGAGCAGCATATCTCCACCAGACTCCATGTAAATAATCAGTGATTTTAGCGTGTATAGAGCAGCATATCTCCACCAGACTCCATGTAAATAATCAGTGATTTTAGCGTGTATAGAGCAGCATATCTCCACCAGACTCCATGTAAATAATCAGTGATTTTAGCGTGTATAGAGCAGCATATCTCCACCAGACTCCATGTAAATAATCAGTGATTTTAGCGTGTATAGAGCAGCATATCTCCACCAGACTCCATGTAAATAATCAGTGATTTTAGCATGGTAAAATACGGCTTTCTAAAACATCTCTGAGCTCTGAGCAGCGCTGCTCGATCGGCTCCGTTTGGTCAGAGTTTTCTTTCTTTCATTCCAATTTCGGGTCTGTCAGTCACAGTGAAAACCGGGGACATTTCCGGGGACAGATCCAGCCGGGGACAGGTCACCAAAATTGGGGACTGTCCCCGGAAACCGGGGACGTCTGGTCACCCTAAGCTAACAGCTAATTCGGCTAACCCTAACCCGTCACTAAGGTAGCCGTCCACTGATGCAGTTAATCCTGAGGATTTAAAATGAAAACATGATTTATAAAATCATGCCCACATTTATAAGACTATTTTAAAAGCTTAGTATTATATGCAAAAAAATTATTTCTAAAAGCTTTGGCAACCCTACACGTAACTGTAGGCCTAGTTTAACATGCAACTTCATTTTATACTGTAAAGGTAAAGGTACCGTACTTCCATTTACAGAATTTTATGTAAAATTGTAAAATACAAAACAATTAAACATAAGATAAAAAAGTACAAATACAGTAGTTTGCTTTACTATTTACAGTACTGTAGTGGCTGTACTGTGAGTTTTTTACAGCAATGCTTAGACTACTGTGATTTTGTCATGTCGACAAGGTTTTAATGTAACTTTACAGCATTCTACTGTAAAAATCATATACAGTAGTGTTACTGTGAAATCTAAAGGAAATAACTGGAGATTTCAGACATTATTTACAGTGCAGCCATGCCAGCACAGTCCCGATGCATTTGAGTCCATTTCTTTTATGTGGTTATTTTTACTTTCTGAATTCCACCCAGTGTGCACTCATCTCGTTATGTGTGAACTTGTCATTTTCTTTGGCTACAATAAATAAATTACATTATAATTTTTTTTGTTTTGTTTGTTTTTGTACAGTTTTCAATGATAATCCACGAATAAAATCTGAAGAATGTGGCTGATAGTTTCTGTGCTTGGGGAGGAGATGTGTCGTGGACAGTTCAAGGTGCCAGTACTCATGATCCCTTCTTCTTCTTATTGTGTGATGGCAGACGCTGCCAGCTGTGGATGCTTTTGGAGGATGAGAGGCCGAGTGCTAGCTGATAGCTGGACAGTTTGTCTTTGTGTTTGCAGGTGCTCAGCTGCTGATAGCAGCCGAAACTTCAGCAACCTTGACAGAGAGAAAGCCCCCCCCCACCCCCCCCAGCACTGTTATCCCAAATGAGTTGTTTTTATTAGAAATGTACGTGGAAACCCGTTGCCTTAACCCTCATGTTGTCCTGTGTCAAATTGACCCGTTTTCCTATATCAATGTTCTTTTTAATTCCCCAAAATAACATGATTGATTCCACCCAACGCTCTTTGCCAAGTACAAATCTCTACTTTCATTAATTTTGGGGCGTCTTATTCAATTTTGTAGCATTTGAAAAAACAATGGAAGTGTTTTTGAAATAGTATTGAGTAAAAGTTGACATATTCCAGTCTGTGATTATCATCAACATCCATTCCTTTAATTTTAGTCTCAATAATTCCTAATTTCTGCTTTTCTAACTCAAACATTAGGTATAATTTCCTATAAATGAGGTTTATTGACCATAAATTCCAAAAATAACTGTAAACTAAAGTTAATAAGTTAGGGTTATGTAGTGTTGAAAACGTTAAAAAAAGTGACAAACATTGACAAAAAGCATCAAGGGTTAAAAATAATCAAAAACTTAAGAAAAAATTGAAAACATTGATAAAAAGTGTCAACAAAACTGTTGATTTTCTATTTTGACGGGATGGGATTTTGACTGCAACTTAGTTTTTCTGGGTTGAATTTTCAACATTTTGTTGTTCTATTTCTACACTTTTCTCAACGTTTTTGTCAATTTTATTCCTATTTTTTGTCACATTTTTAAAATTATTTTTTATTAAATTTTTTTAACAATATTTTCGTGGCTTTTTACAATGTTTTTGATGTTTTCATGTCACTTTTCCCGATGTTTTTTTTTTTGGTAGCTGGAGAGATACCTGGGCACTGCCAAGGTGCTCTTTAGCAAGGCACCGCACCCCCCTCAGGGCGCCTGTGCAGCACTGGCACCCCCCCCTCTCACACTCTGACATCTCTCCACTAGTGCATGAATAGGACCTGAGCATGTGTGTGTATTTCAGGCCTGTGTGTAATAACAACAGAGTGTAAATTGAATTTTCCCCATAGGGGATCAATAAAGAGTATAAATTATGAATATGTTTGTTTTTAACAAAACATGAAAGAATAAATTTTGACCACTACAAATCTGGGGTTACAGTGAGTGAGCTCCTTCAGTTAGAGGCAGGAGGACCTGTCGTCTGTTCATATAACAGGACATAACATAAAGACAAATGAAGTGTTTTGGTGCTAACAGCAACAACGCATGTGACCGTGTCAAATCAAGCATGGTTTGACACGGGCACTGCTGAAGGACAGGGCAGGGTGAGAATGCGTTGTAATCTAAAAGAAATATGTAATCTAAGTTGTCCCGAGTTCAATCCAACGCTGATTTTGCGGCAGAGTGTTTAGGCATTTATTTATTTTCCAATTCAGTTTTCCTTATCGGCCTATGGTCCTGTGTTTTTGTAGTGCACAGTTGTACATTTCTGTGGGTCGTTTGCTTTCATTTAGTTGAACTTATGTGTATGTGTTTAATAGAGAAATATGCCTGCCTCGCCCTAATAAAGAAATATTTTGGTTAACTTTGAGTGATTATTCCCATTTGCAGCTGCATACAAATCTCAACAGCCACAGACTGGATTTGGTTTAATAGAATGGTTTAGGACTCATTCAATGGTTTACTGTAATAACATTTCATTAGTTTGTATAATTGGTTTTATACGGGTTGCCTAGATATTCAGATGACAAGGCCCAGACATCCCACCTGGCATTTCATAATTAGCACGCAGCTCACCTGATCACGCAGCAGAATTGATCATTGCAAACTGTGTTGATGATGGACATAAACTAATATAAAAAAATGTCAGGGAACGTATATTTGAATGAAATTGATACATTACTTGGGCTAAATAAATAAATAAAAACAGCTATTTCCCGGGATTTCCGGGAAAATGGGTCGTCCTTTCCCAGGATCTGATTCATCTAATTTTTGGGAAAAATATTAAACCCGACTCCAGGACTTAGCCAAGGCATTTGAACTTCCTGCTAAAGCCCAAACGGTCTCCTAAGCCCCCCCCAAACAAGGGAGAACGAATGCGTGTGATTGGCACTCAGTTAGACTGTAGGTGGTGCCAGTGGAGCCAGATTTCTTTTTTAAATGACCTGCCTAATGTAGTGTACTCGAACATAGGGTCAATTTCAGCAAATATGACAGAAAGTTGTGTAAGTCTTAGCTACTGCATCTTCAAACCAAACCACTTCCTGTTTTCATATCTAAACCTTTTGGTGCCACAGCGTGACGTTCACTTGACAACGGCAACGGCCTCTGAAACGACCGGCAGCTAAAGTTCACTGTCTCATTTTGTACGATATCAAATAATCTTGTTCTTAAAAATGTGGGGGTTTTTTTAAGAGCTAGAGATGACTTGTTCAGGTAAATTAATTTCCATTTGTTTGGCACGTTCAGCCCAGACGACGTTGCACACCGTTACGAAGAAACACACTGTTTTTAGATTGAACATGCCCTTGGACTACATTTAAAATAATAAAACTTAAATTCTTACTTCCACACTGACTTTCACTTCCACATGTTGATTGTTGTGTTATTTTCTCCGGTTTCACAGAAGGGAACGTAACAATGTGTGTGCTTGTTTTATAAAGTGCTTGAAGAGGTATCTTTGTACATACAGTAGGAACTGCTGGAAACAGTGGATACAGAAAATCTCTAAAACTGCTGACATACTCTGCAGAAGAAAGTTGCATTGTTCCTTCATCTGGGTTTTCTTAAAGATTTCGTGTAAGCAATCTGTACAAACTGTTACCAGTTTACACTTACCTGTTTGGGCTGACATCAACAGCCTACTCATGGCCATGAGAATTAAATGGGAGTGGGGGCTTTATTAGAATAGCTCCGCATGGGAAAGGATGGGAGTAAATAACCCTATCTGGCCGTGACGCAAACAGCCACAAGGAGAAAGCTCTCCCCTACTGCCTTATCACGCTGGTGGTGAACAGCTGTTACTATGTTGTGAAGCCAAAAAGCCAGAAACACCTTGCTGCCTGAGAAGGGACTTGTCAGGTTTGAACCGGATTATACCCAGAGGTGGAAGAGTCTTTATTGTCATTGCACAACAAAATCAAATGCAGTCCTTTCAGTCCCAAACATCAGCAAAAATGCAAAGCAGGTGAAGAAAAAAATATAAGAGCCTCTAAAAGTCACAATAAAAAAGAGGTAGGTTTTTTTTTTTTTAAAGAAAGTATAGCACAAACAGGCATATCACACAAACAAGACATTCACTGCACAGTGTATCCTTTCAAGTAGCGTTATGTGCAGTTACGGCTTTTGGATAAAGCTGGAGATTGTTCTTGTTTTACTTGTCCTGAAATGTCTGTTCAAACAGGGAGAGTCCGGGATGAGAAGGATCATTTTGTAAAAGTCAGGTAGAAAAAGATATCCTGCAGTCCTTTCTACCTATTTAATACATTATGAAGAAACACTATGATTTGTTTGGTCTTCCTATTATTTAAATTATGAAAAATGCTGTGTTCTTTTCTGAATAATCAATGCAAGTCTATATATCTCTTCACCTTTATCTGTGAGCTTCTGAGCTGTTGTTAGGCGTATTTTCAAACTTTGGACAGAGCCAGGCAAGTTGTTATGAGACTGTTTTCGCACTCCTTCAAGTCTTTATGCTAAGCTAGGTTAAGCACGCTGTAGTCAGGCTCAACGTTCGTAAATTGCTGGGATTCAGCCCGACATTCAGCATGTTATCTCCGCTATCGGGGCTTAAGGCCGCCCAGGTTGTGGTTGGTCTGGACAATCCAGAGCTTTTTTTTACCCCTTTTACTAGAATAGCCAGGCGGTGTAACAAAACCAGTCTGCAGCACTGACTCCAGCTCTGCTCAAACAGAGGTTGATATTCATCTGAACTATTTCCCAAAATGTTCCACTGTTCTTTTAAGCCCTTCCTGGGTGTGCTAGTTAGCATGTGACTATGACTATGTATTGCGGGTGTCACTGCCCGATGTGAGTCGAGTGCAGATTTGAGTCACGCATGCGTCGCTTTGCAACAAGTAGCATATAAGATGCTAACCAGAGACGTCTGTAATGTCAACACAGTAAAAATGCACCTACTTAACAAAGACTGTTCACTGCTAGCTTAGCTACAAGTTAGCATCAAACACAACAAAGGCTGTCAGTTGAATGGTGTTTGTCCCTTTTTTGACCTTGTCAACACTACATAACGCTAACTTATTGACTTTAGTTTTACAGTTGTTTTTGGAATTTATAATAAACCTAATTTTTAGGAAACTATACCTAATGTTTGAGTTAGAAAAGCAGAAATTAGGAATTATTTAGACTAAAATTAAAGAAATGGATGTTGATGATAATCACAGACTGGAATATGTCAACTTTTACTCAATACTATTTCAAAACCACTTCAGTGTTTTTTTTCTCCAAATGCTATAAATAATAATCACCCCAAAGAGCATTGTGTGGAATCAATCATGTTATTTGGGGTAACTACAATTGGGTAGTTAAAAAAGAACATTGATATAGGAAAACGGGTCAGTTTGACCCGAGGACAACATGAGGGTTAAATGTCACCTGTTCTGCATTCTGTCTTGTGAATAACATGGTATTTGGACTCACTATCTGGGGCCTTTTTGTGGTACGGGCTGAAGAACCGTCACTGCCCGGCAACCCAAGCCGTGTCTCCTAAAATCCATCCAATATCCTGTCCTAAACCACAGCTCTGGGCAGGCATTAGGTCTGTTACATTCCAGCTGGAATATGATATAACTGCTAACACAAAGTAGCCTACGTCTGAACTCGGCTGACACAGCATCTTTCTTCAAAAGAAGTGAACTTTCAATTTGAGATTTGGGTGCAAAGATGCTAACTGTATGCAGTCTCTGGCCATGGTGACACTTCTCTTTTCAATGTATCTTTTGTCTCAGCAGTAGCCTCATACACAGTAGCCATGTCCACACTTTTCACATTTCAATGCAACCTGCCTGTAGTGATAGTGATCGGGTATATTCCTGCACAATATGTGCATTCAAAATGGCACTTTTTGTTTATTTTATAATGATGGCAAGGCCCAACGCCTAGCTTAACCCTCGTGTTGTCGTCCCGTCAAAATTAAAAATCAACACTTTTGTTGATGCTTTTTATCAATGCTTTTAACTTTTTCTTACGTTTATGTCCCTTTTTTCAACACTTATGACGCTTTTTTTCAATGTTTGTCACTTTTTGGACATTTTCAACACTACGTAACACTAACTTATTAACTTTAGTTGTACAGTTATTTTTGGAATTTATGGTCAATAAACTTCATTTATAGGAAACTATAGGATATTAGGAATTATTTCGACTAAAATTAAAGGAATGGATGTTGATGGATAATCACAGACTGGAATATGTCAACTTTTGCATATATGCAAATATGTCAAATGCTATAAAATTGAATAAGACACCCCAAAATTAAGGAAATTAGAGATTTGTACTTGCCAAAAAGCGTTTGGAAGTTATTTGGGGTATTTACAATTGGGACCACTGATATAGGAAAACGGGTCCATTTAACTGGAGGACAACATGAAGGTTAATAAAGTTAGGACACTGTGTGCTGTGGCTCTGTGCAAAGGTTAAAAAATAATTACCTAGCAAAACCAAGGTGTAAAAAGTATGCCGTGTTCGTGCTACAGGGGGTTTAAGTTTTGGACTGGTGGATGGACTCTCTGAAGGATTTGGTCCTCCTGGCCATCAAATAGAGCTCAAAAGTGACCGTCAAACAGCTCTGGTTCCTGAAGTGTTTTTCCCTGTTAAATATCTCCATTGACGATTTATTAAATGCTAATAATAATGCTAATATACTTAATAATATAAATAATGCTTATTAAATGCTAATATACGGGGCCCTATCTTGCACACAGCGCAGCGCAAAGCCCAACGCAAGTGTCTTTGCTAGTTTGAGACTGACTCAGTTGTCTATATCCCGTCCAGCGCCTACGTTGTTGAATTAGCAAATGCACCAGTGCCCATCTGTGCGCCCATGGGCGTGCTGGTCTTACAGGGAGGTGTGTTCAGGTGCACTCTGGGCGTGTTGGTCTTACAGGGAGGTGTGTTCAGGTGCACTCTGGGCGTGTTGGTCTTACAGGGAGGTGTGTTCAGGTGCACTCTGGGCATGCTGGTCTTACAGGGAGGTGTGTTCAGGGGCATTCTGGTCGTGCTGGTCTTACAGGGAGGTGTGTTCAGGTGCACTCTGGGCGTGCTGGTCTTACAGGGAGGTGTGTTCAGGTGCACTCTGGGCGTGCTGGTCTTACAGGGAGGTGTGTTCAGGGGCATTCTGGTCGTGCTGGTCTTACAGGGAGGTGTGTTCAGGGGCATTCTGGTCGTGCTGGTCTTACAGGGAGGTGTGTTCAGGGGCATTCTGGTCGTGCTAGTCTTACAGGGAGGTGTGTTCAGGGGCATTCTGGTCGTGCTGGTCTTATAGGGAGGTGTGTTCAGGTGCATTCTGGGCGTGCTGGTCTTACAGGGAGGTGTGTTCAGGTTCATTCTGGGAGGTGTGCTCAGGTGCATTCTGGGCGTGCTGGTCTTACAGGGAGGTGTGTTCAGGTGCATTCTTGGCGTATTGCTACCTTGCGGCAGCGGGAAGTGATTGCGCCATTGACAAACAAAAATGTTTTGTCAATGGTTTGTACATTTCCATATAAAAAAATGTAACAACTGAGTAGCTGAGGTGGAAGGAGCAAAGGAATAATTGGAGAATAAAGGTATAGTGGAAACAGAAATATAACGCAGCATTTCATCGTTATTTTAACGCCTGCTTCACCTCGTGGAGTTTGGTGGCATAGTGCTTGTGCCTTACATCATCTGCTCGCACACTAAGCAGTTTTGCAAATCTACCATCATAATAGCAATGCACCAAGGTACAAACGCACCTGGCTTTAAAGGGAATGGGAGAGGACTCTGATTGGTTGATTACATGTTACACCCAAAACACACCTCCGATTAATAAAGACACTAAGTACAACCCTTTTGAACCATGCGCCCGGTGAGTGGGCCCTTTTATTCCACCGTTAACCTAGCAAAAATGGATTCGTAACTCCCTAAACGCACCTTCGCCAGACGCTTCACGCAGCGCACTTAGATCAATAAAAATAGGTCCCAAAGACTTTTAAGCCTGGTTACAAGATGAATCGTGACCATAAAACATTTGGCGCAAAAGAACATTTTGAAAACGGCAAAAAAATGCTAAGATACAAGAAAGCAGAGAAACTATACACTATTTGTGGGTTTGGTAAACATTACATTTTGCGAATAGAATGTGTATTTCCTAAAACAAAGTTGATGTCTTAAAGACGTCTGGCTTCTACTGGGACCATAAACTTTGGTGGTCACTCTACCTGGGATGGTTAAGACGTCATGGCTGATAATCTAAATCCCATATCCCATAAAACCCTTTAAAAAGAAAAAGAAAATTAAAGATTCATTTGTCCAGAATCACACTGTTGAGCTCTATAGCTCAGAGTGTTAAACCTGCCAAACACCAACCTTTGGTTTGTATACAACGTTCACAGCATTGACTAGAAATAGGTCAAAGGTTATCAACCAGGAGTCAGTGGATTCACACCTGCCTGACCAGACCAGAGACGATTTATTAGTTTCCTCTATCTGTGTCACGTGGGCTTCGCCACGGCCACGTCACGAGACTAGTGGCAGGTCTGTGTGTATTGACTCTAATGGGAGAAGTGAACATGAACACAGATTATGAGGGATTCTTTGGCCCCTTACTCAACAGTAAATATTGGACCCGTTTTTCACAGGCCACATATCTCCAGAACATTCTGACAGTAAAATGGCATTTTTCAGACGGACACATTAGGAGAATCTTAGTTTGAGACCGGTTTCTGTCTCAGTAACGTACTCTTGCAAGATCTGGCAACACAGAGAAGCTAACGTCAGGTAAAACAAATGGCTCTTCACCTGTAAACTGCAACACTATAATGTAGCAAGGATTTCCCTTTGTAAGCACTTTTGCAAAGAAATTTGTGTGGCAGATGTCATAAAAGCGGTTATATGTTGGAAAAGTAGTCATCAAATGTCATTAAAATAAAGGTTAAAACTTAAAAAAAGGAAGATCCCGCACTCTGCACCTGCTCAGCATCACAGTCTATTGATGCGGGGGGGTTATATGCTAACATTATATATTTACACAGATAAAAGCCATATTTAGCATCACAGAGATTAGTTTTTTTAGGACTTTCACAAATGTTACCTGCTGCTTCACGCCGGCAAAGGCTTCCTTCAGAACAATTTGTGTTATTTTAGTTTTAAAATCTTATAAAGCATCACCAGAGGAAGAATGACATGGTTAAATCCTCAAATGATTGTCTCAGTTTTCAAGTTTTCCATCCTTAAATGAAGTCATAACATAAACATCACAAAGAATTACTGTTTTAATATTTATTGTAGTCTTTTGTTGTCACAGTGTAATAAATAATGAATGCAATTAAAAGTCTTTTACATAAAACCCAAAAATAATAAAGCACCATACTTGATAATCTCAGACAGACACAAAAAAAAATCAAAAAAAAATCAGTTCAACTGACAAGTTAAATTACACACACTTCTTTGTTACATGCTAATGTCTGGACCCAAAACACACGGCAACGCTTTCAAAACTCTCTCCAAACTTATATACACACATACATCGCTAGGACTGCAAGCATCGGCCATTTTCATTGTCAATCTATCTTTGTTTCGCGATGAAACTATAGACATAAGTGTAAGATACATGCATTGACAGATGAAAGAAAGCTTCAGTGAGAGATTTCATCGAGTCAAAGGCTAAGGTAGCAGCAGCTAGTCTTGTTCTCCTGGGGGGGGGGGGCGCTTTTGTTTCCCTCCAAATCTGTTTGGGATCCCTACTTACTTAGTAGAGAATCCAAAGTTCACAGTCTGCATCAGTCTCTTTTTTATGAAGTCAAAGGTCATGATTCAAAAGTCGTCATGGTTAACGGTGGCATATTGGTTGGGTTCTGTGTTTTAATCCTCTTGCGTGACGGTGAAACTTTGCTTTTCCGTCGGAGTGAAGGCGGAGTTTTCTTTCTGTAAGCGTCCCTTTTGGGACTGTCGGGGGCCCCCAGGTGCTCAGAAAGTCTTTTCTGAAACAATGCTTGGAACTGCTGAGCCTGCAACACAAAGTTAAAATATGGAGTTGATTGGAGAACAGGCTCGATTTACCAACTTCATTGTGGTGTATTCTTGTTTTTGAGGACCATGAGGTGCGTTTTACAGTTCTGGGGAAAAGCTAGTGAACTTTGAGTTAAAGGGTAACTACCGATTTTTTCAACCTTTGACATCGGTCCAGTATTAAGCAAGATTGCTGCAGTCGGTAGCGGCGAAACAAGCTTCGATGTAAGTTAACAGGGCAATTGTCCAGCTTGTATTTACCTTCATAAAAGTCCTTGTTTTGCCACTGACGTGCTCAGATTAATATTCAAAGTGTCTGACAACATTATGGAAAGGATCCTTTCAGAGATAGACCTTTAAAACCTCTTTGAGACCTTTCTGTTTAACCAGAAACCGCTCTGAGGTCGCTAGCGCTAAACCCACCAGACTCCATTTAAAAAAACAATACTTTTAGCGTGCATCGAGCCAACATATCTTCACATGTAAATCGGTCAATTATGTGTTTATTTCAACCAAAACTAGAGTTGTGATGGTTGGAAAAGAGTCCTTTTGTTTCTGCTGACTTTGAACAAAGTGTATTTTAAGATGCTAAAATTATTGTTTATTTACATGGAATCTGGTGGGTTTAGCAAACAAGAATTCCGCGGATGTTTTTATGTTAAATGTAAAAAGGATCTTACTCTTTAACATCTCTTTTCCATAATGTTGCATGCTGAACAATTGCTCTATTATACATCATAGCTTGTTTCGCCGCTGCCGACTGCAGCGATCTCGCTCATACTGGACCAATGTCAAAGATTGTTGTTCCCATCAGTCACTTAGACACAAAAACATAGCAAAAATAGGGTCCAGGTTGAAAAAAATGGTAGCTACCCTTTAAGAGTTAATCCAACTAGTGTTTTTACTGTACTGAGAGGTCATACCGTGTCTAGCTGTGCTGTGGTCTGAGGTGCTGTGGTGGTGGTGGTGGTGGTGGTGGTGGTGGTTGTTGTTGGGTAAGCTGTGGTTTGCTGCTGGCTCTTTGGTTTGGCGCAGTACATCTCCAGATGCTGAAGTTCACAACCAGATGGCCGACAGCACTGGTCCACTATCCCTTTCCCTCTGGGCCGAGAACCGTAACCAGACCACGACCCTTTACCTGCAGAGAGAGAAATGTCCAACATTAGATTATTTGTCTTTTCTGTTAACGGGCCACTTAGATTTTGTGTCTAAATGACCAATGGGATCAACAATCTTTGTAATTGGTCCAGTATTAAGCAAGAACGCTGCAGTCAGCAACAGCAAAACAAAGCTGGATTAGGATTACACGGACCATGTGAAATATTTAGTTTTAATAAGAAATATGGGCCATTATCATGCAGAACACTATTCTCTGCAAAGCTTATACTATGAAGTTTTAATTTTGCTGAGTGAGATTGAACTTAATGTGTCTTCTAAATGATTTGTGTTTGGAAAGCTCTCTGCTCTGCTGTGTGTTCCTGTCTACACCTTTCTTTGTTATTTGTGTGAGAGCTGCTGTGCTGCTCTCAGATATCAAGTGTTTTAACAATAACGCTATCACAAGCTGAGGCACAGTGTTCTGCTGGGTACGTTGCCATTTTGGTGGGTTGCCATCGCTCTGATAACGAGGAGAAAGTGGCCTTGGTCAGACAGAACAGGGTAAAGGTAATCATGTGAAAGGGCCTGTTTGTAGTGGGAGAGAATATATTCTAATACAGGCTGTTTCTCATGAAACATTCGTACGTATCGCTACGAAAAGTAATGCACTGTAATACATTTGTATTCCATGTATTGATTGCTGCATGCACCACATTAGGCAGTTCATGTGGTGTGTATGATGTATGAAAGGTCAAAGGTGGAGGTGTGCGATTATGGAACCCACTGCAGCTTAGTTACAAGCTAGCAATCAAACACAACAAAGGCTGTCCGTTGAATGGTGTTTTGAGCTAACGTTAGCAATCAAACAACCATAGCTAGATAGCTAAAGTGTTTTTTTAAAATGATTTCCATGTTCTGTTATTGTTTATAATGAGAAAAGTTTATTATTTCATGGATTTCACAAATTTCAGTATGACAGTTAAACCGTTTACATCTGAGCATGCGCGACTCAAATCTGCACTCTCCTCACACATACTGGCTGACCTAACCAACCTAAATATTGACAGTTTAATCATGATATGCATTTGGAACCTAATTTGGTAGTTGAGGGATACGTAAGTTCATCTGACAGCGCTGTGGGGGTACCTCAGACCAAAAAGGTTGGTAATCACTGACCTACAGTACAGAGGAGCGCTGCTGTGTCTAGGCTTCATGTAAATAAATGAGCAGGATGCATATAGTTGTTGTGGAGCTGATAACTTGTTCAGTGTTACTGACCATGACCTTATCTGTGTTACACACCTCTGCCAGTGTAAGTGCTAACACACAGGGTAGAATAACCTTGATAGCATTTGGTCCTATTTTGGCCTTTTGTACCTTTATTAATATCTAAAGTAGAAAAACAATAATCAATCTGCATTTCTGTCATAACAAGATATAATCTACCATATAAGTATCCACATTGCTTACATTTACTTACATAATACACATAAACTAAATGAAGCTACTTCTGTACAAAGTTTATGAAAAATCTTCACTTCACGTCAAGGTTCATGACTATTTTACACTTCTTTTAGTTCACAAATTAGCTACCTCACGTAATATCGTGGTCATTTTGTTTCTCAGTTTTTAAACCTATTGACGAGCTGGAAGCCTGCTCGCAAGCTATTTGCTATGTGTATGACCAAACCTGAAAGATATATCAACAAATAGCTGATCTGGTCATTTTGTATGCACTTTTAAGATGGTGCCAAGGTGTCCAAAGATGATCTGTTCATACCCATCTCCCCATGCTTTTGTGTCTAAGTGACTGATGGGAACAATCTTTGAAATTGGTCCAGTATTAAGACTCCTGCAGTCAGCAGCGAGGAAACAAGCTACAATGTAAGTTATTGGGCATTTGTGCCCATTAAACACCTTCAGTTTAAATCCACAAATATTGCCACTTTTGCTACTGACAGGCTCAGATTACATTTCCAAAATCGCTATCGCCAAACCCACCAGACTCCATTTAAATAAACAGGAATTTTTTCATCGTAAAACACACTCACATTCAAAGTCAGGACAAAAACAAAATCATAAGCAGTCTTGTCTGTCTTACCACTGTTCCAACAATCACCACCCTGGTTTGATTAAGTTAATCACCCATATAGATGTGAAAATATGCTGGCTATATGCTGGTTATGTTTATTTTAATGGAGTCTGGTGGGTTTTGCGATGGTGTTTTCGGGGCCGTTTCATGTTGAACAAAATGGATCTGACTCTTTAACAAAAAAGGTCAACCTCTGCAGGGATCCTTTCCATAATGTTGTCAGACACTTAGAATATTAATACTTTTATGAGCAGTTCTAGTGGACGGAAATTGACGATATACGGGTTACATTGCAGTCCGATTTACAGTGTTTTTGCTCAATACTGGACCAATTTCAAACATATGCAAAGAAACGGAGAAAAGGAGCTTACCTAAATAGATTCCACGATCCCCACACACAAATATGAGGTCACTGAGGAGATCAGTCCCACAGCGGAGTCTGGCTGCCTCTGAGGACAGCGGCCAGCCTGCCAGACACATGGTGGAGTAGAACATACACAGCCGAACACACAACACCTGAAGACCAGAGGAAAAACTTTTAATACACAACTCAAACACAAAGTGGTTGATGGCTGTACACGTTCACATTCTGACCGAAGGTTAAAAATGACTCAAGACAGCTCGGACTGAGTGTTTTTCGCCTGGTTTGTGGAAGACATATTTGCACTCACAGGCGTGATTTACAGCCAGTTTTAATTGTAAGGGGGTAACCCCCCTACAATTAAAACTGGCCAGTGTTGTGGCCGGGTTGGCTCAGTTGGTAGAGCGTGCGCACATGTGCTTAGAGGTTTGTGTCTCGGTGCAGAGGTCCAGGGTTTGAGTTCAACTTGTGACAATCTCCTGCATGTCTTCCCCCCCCCATTTCTCACCTAGCTGTCCTGTCCATTAAAAGGAGGAAAAGCCCCAAAAAATGATCTAGAAAAAACTGGCCAGTGCAACCCACCCCAAAAACCTATTATAATTTCCTTTACATAAAGACATTTGCACCATAAATTGATGCAGGAAAGGCAGAAAAATTCACCAGAATGTAGAAAATTAATTGTTTGACATTCAACGTTTCAATTTTGCTCAAAAGTGGAGATGGTCCCTCAAGAAAATGTTGTTTATCAGTCGAACAAAATGCAATTTCCCATCATTTTTGACCAATATTATTTTTACCGTATCTGTGTCTAAAATGTCAGAAAACTAAACTTGCTGAAGAAGTTTGCTGGAGACCAACTACGATCATTAGATCTGAGTCACGTAATCAAGTCACTGAGTTAGTGTTGACGCTCGCATTGATTTTACATTCATTCAGCTAAGGTGCTGCCATGATGTCAAAACCTCGACTGAGTTTTATGATCCCCTTACACCAGGGATCTTCAACAGGGGGTCCGGGACCCCTAGGGGGGTCCTCAGAGTCAATGCAAGGGGACCTCCAAATTATTGTTAATCTTTTAAAGTTTTTTCAAAAATTAAAAAGTCTTAACATGAATCAAACAAAATATTTGAAAATACAACTCCCCACTGCTGATAGGTTTACTGGCCTATAGCAAGGTAGTCACTCAGTTACAGTTGATCCTAAGGATGTACTGTTCCACATGTATGTCAAACATTAAAACATGATTTATAAAATCGTGCCTACAATTATTAGGCTATTTCAATCGCTTAGTTTTCTATGCAAAATATGCAAAACAGGTATGTATAAAGGCCCTAGGCTAACCTCAATGTTATTGTAAGCCCAGTTTAATGTGCAGCTTCATTTAATACAATATACAGTATGTAGTAGGGGGTCCCTGCTTCGTCTCTCTTTCAGTTAAGGGGTCCTTGGCTTAAAAAACATTGAAGACCCCTGCCTTACACCAAGCAAATGAAACTCTAGCAAGACTTGTAAAAGAGATTCTGAATCCCAATGGGAACATTCCTGGTAGAATAAAAGGTTAAATAAAGGAATGAAATTACCTTCAGTGTGTGTGGCGTGGCAGACGGGCAGCGAGAGGAGTGCATCCTGTCTGTGTGGACCGACTCCAGGAGAACTTCAGTCTTATAGCGCGGCAGCGGGAGGGCAGGACCACAGCGCGGAGGTTTCCTCCCCGAGCTGCTCCTCCGCACATTGTTTCACACTCAAATCTCATCTGGAGCTCATATCAGATGATTTAACATGCCGTCTCTGGGACCGGCTTGTTCTGCCGTGTTCCCACTATGTATGTAACAGGATATTCACCACTGTCACAAACACGATATCCATTTCTATGTCATCACGCCTGGACTCAAGGCCGTAGCTTTTGTTAATACATTGGTGGGGAAACCTTAGAACCTGGGGGTCCTCCCCCATAACATTTAACAATCCAACACTTCATTTTTATCAATTACATTTTTCAACAATTTGGGCCTTTTCTGCGTCTTTATTTGCGTAATGCCGATTTCTTTGTTTTTTTTTATTAATTATTCTCCTGTATTATTCACTTCATTGTAGTATTGAACGGTTCTTTTTTTGACCTCTTTTGGGGTAGTCTTTAAAATTTTTAATTTTAATTTTTAATTATTGGGGGGGTGGATATTTTAATTACAGTTACAAATTATAAAAGTTACTTCAGAAAGTAACTAATGCGTTACATTCAAGTACATTTTTAAATGCTCAAATGTGACCCCACCTCCACACCTCTTTAATGGAATATAAATACATGTGCATGTTCAATTATTTATGATAAATCTGAATATTATAATGAAATTGACACTTAATATAATACATTATTAACAGAAGCAATGTACACAAATCTGATCTATTTTAATGTTGCTGTGGGACAACATGAGACTGCCATGTACTGTACGTACTGTATGATATGTTATATATATTGTTATATATGTTTATAGAGTGGATCCATACAAACAACATAATAGATGTTTTGGAACTTTTGATATTTATTGCCCCTCATTTGGGCTTTGTGGATTTTGTATTATTTGTGATTTGTTTCACACCATTCTGTTTTTTTTACCCTTTACTTATGCAAGTCGATTGAGAACAAATTCTCATTTGCAGCCAAGATGTCCACACAACCACAGTCTGATCTGATCCACTGGAGCGGTTGGCTCCAAGGGCACCTCAGGGGTGGTAATGACTCGGATTTTATCCTGTCGCCCTGGGGATTGAACCAGCAACCTCCCAGTCACAAGCTTGCTTCTTTAACCTTTAGGCTACCCGCTGCTTGTAATGAAAACTGCGTAGACTAGGCAGGTAACCAATGGTAACAGGAAACACCATGACATAGTGCTCATGGGAAATGTAGGATTAGTACTACAAGTATTGCTGCCAGATAAAGATTACGGTTTCCAAGCCAAACACCAAATCTCATGGCAGGAAACTTACAGTGGGGTTCGAAAGTTTGGGCACCCCAGGTAAAAATTTATATTAATACCATTTCAGAACATGCGTCTCAATCGTGGGTTTACGCCCATTTACGGCCTCTTGCCCGTTTACGGCTTGTGGGCAGCTCTGTGCGTTGCTATGGTTTCTGTACACAAACCAACCAGCCAACAGTTTGCAAGGCTGCAGACCCGATACGAAGGAGAAACGCGGCTACTTTCAAACATCAGCAAAGACTTGGACATCAGCAGGTTTTTGGATATGAGCCCACATCGCTACGACGACCTTATCAAGAAGCTGGTTGAAGGAATGAAAGGGGGTCGCTGCGTTCACACGGCCCGACAAGTCCACCCCGCTGGAAAACTTTGGAAAAAATTGGATTTTGCGCGCTGACATGTAAACAGGAATATTAGTGGAATAGTGACTTTCATTAGCCATGCAAACAGCTCAGTCGGAATATCGTCTTTTTGGGAATAAGCAGCAACCTGAACATTACGTGCAGGTAAACCGTAAATGCTCCCCAGCGGGGGTCCATTTTAAAGCCGCCTGCGTCACTCATCCTGTACTGGACACGTGTACGGCGGCCCTGAGAGCACGACACACACTGTAGCTTACAGACACATGCAAATAGACACAACAAAAGCAAATGAAGAGAACATCTTCATGGATTTGATAACAAATGTGTAAGAAATAAGAATAAATAAACGCTGCATAGAGGAAAAATATCATACATTTGGCACTGTACTTCAGTACAAATGTTGAGGTACTTGTGTTTTCTTTTCACGCCACTTTCTACTTCTACATTTCAGAGAGAAATATTGTACTTTTTACTCCACTTCATCTGACAGCTTTAGTTACTTTACACATTAAGATGCCTGCACACAAAACGCATGTAGTTTCTAAACAATGTAAAACATCATATATCTAGATAGTAAACAAATTAAATAGAATTTAAATTAAAATGCTTTAATATTACTCTAAATAATAAAAAAATTCTGCTTTTTTAACTCAAGGATTAGGTATAATTTTCATCTAAATGAGGTTTATTGACCATGAATTCCAAAATCCAGCGTAATAAGTGTTAGTGGGGTTTATAAGAAAAGAAGTGTAAGAAAAAAAGACAACAACATCAGAAATAGGGCCCTATCTTGCACCTGGTGCAAAGCCATTACGCATCCTGTGGAAATTTGGGGTAAGAAGGCTGGTGACAACCCCCCCCCCGGCTCTCTTTTCCAGGTAATTGCTGAACCGGTAAGCTTCGGTGTCTCACGTATCAAAGACGACACCGTTTACGCCTTACGCTACAGCGATCGATGCAACGTGTATTTTATATTTCTTCAATGTGATTTGTATTTGTGTGAAAAGAATGAATATAAACAACCAAAAAGTCACAGCTTCTCACGCTTCTTTATTGGAAAATACAAATATTTGCAGCACCGGTAAAGTACCCTAGGGGACTTTATGTGAAAAAGTGATACTAAATATCAAACAATTGGTCCAAAATTGTATGTTAAACATGATATATTGTATGTTTGAGGCAACATAATAATTCATCAGAGGAACGCCAGCAGCATCGAAGCATTCTGGGAAAAATCAACCCAACGATTGGGCGTGAAGGGAGCCGAGCATCCGGCGTCCAGACTCCAGAAATCAAAAGTCTTTTTCACTTTAAGAAAGGTGTCCCGAAACAAAAATTGAGGACAAGTCCCATTCGTCTAGACACAATGTCCACATTATGAGAAGCATTCCAATCGATTAGTTGAATTAATCGCCAAGTATTTTTAATAAACGATTCATCGGTTTGAGTCATTTTTTATTAGAAAAAAAGTAAACCTTCCACGTGAATACGTTCTAGTTTCTTCCTTCTTCTGTGATAGTAAACTGGACATCTGTGAGTTGAGGAAAAAACAAGACATTTGAGGACGTTGTCTCACTTTAGGAAACACAGATCTTCAGATACAACCTCAAAATACAGCTGTGAAACTGAAAATGAGCAGAATACGAACCGATTCATCAAGAACATAAATCGACAAAAGACTTTGTTTACGTGTATGTATGCATGCAATATGCACTTAAAACACACACACACACACACACACAAAAAGACTAATCGAATTCGGTACCCAGCCCTATTAATCGATTATAGAATTAATCGTAAGTTGCGGCCGTGGTTGGAGGGTGAACATCGTAACATGAGTTTGTTAGTCGTAACGCTGCTCACTCTGACTGAGCGCTCATACTAAACAGGGCAGCTTCGCTCTGTCTGAGTTTGGCCTTCATTCTAGCGATCTTCTCCTCCTCCGCCAGCTCCTTAAAGTCGTACTCCACCTGTAGCGATGTGGAGGCGTGAGCTTCACCCCGAGACTCTCTCTGCTCAGTAATACCGAGAACCTCGTCATTTTGTAGATAGTCAGCTTCAGCGTCTTCGTAGTCCGGGTCCGGGAGCTCACATTCAGCCCAGTCGTCGTTGACCTCCGCCTCTGGAGGCGGCTGACTCCACGCTGGCTCTGCGCCCGCTGCCTGCTCTCCATCAGCATGTGAATGAGCAGCTGTGGATGACGACACGGCAATGTGGTTGTGCGTGAACAGGTCCGTCTGGTGTTCACCCGGTGTAACTTTACAGGCGGTGGGCGTGTTGTCATGGAGCGGCTCCTGGAGGACGCACAGAACACAGCAGCAGTGGTCAGGCTCATGTTCACTGCCAAGATTTAGATTCAGACGCTTTATGAATCCCAACAGGCAATTCATTAGCAGCCATTCAGTTAGCACTCACCTAAGTGAGGGATGATGTAGAGAGAGACGGTTGCTATAGCGACTACAACCCCGACAGGGCGATCGGGACTATAAAGTAGAGCCCGACCGATATATATCGACGAGCCGATATTATCGGCTGATATTAGGCATTTCCCGATATATCGGTATCGGCACGAGTAAAAAGTTAAAACTCAGGGTGGGGCAACAAAAATGTCCCAAAAAAGCGTGAAAAAATGTTGAGAAAAAAAAGAAAACGGCACGAATAAATGGGAGGAAACAGCAACAAAAGACATGCGACGTGCAGCGCTGTGACATTTTTCGAGAGGTGCGTAGATTTAACGCAGAAGCATAAATCACACTTAAGATGATTTTCTGTCATAACCAGTGTTGTAGTATACGAGATACGAAGGTACACGCAGTACACCCACTAACAAAGATCCAGGATTATATACTCTATACCCACTTAAAAATTCCCAACGACCCACAACAACATACTACTATTATATATATTATAAGTTGGATATATTGTCATGTGTGTTTTTCTTCTTTGCATGGGCTAACTAAAGGTATTTCCATGGTAAATTGGTGCTTAAAGTGTTTCAGAATACATGAAATGAAGTCGTTGATGCTCCAAACATCCATGGGGGAGGACACCCAGACCCCCCCGCCACACTGTGATATGTCCCCGCCTCCCAAAGGCAGATTGTGGCCAATATACATTACAGTATACCCACTACAACACATTAGCACTACACCACTGGTCATGATGGACATTAAAGTGATGTCACTCTGAATCTGAACGATGCCACAGGATCATTAACCCTTGTGGTGTCGTCCTGAAAATCAACACTTTTGTTGAGGCTTTTTTTTTTTAATCAATGTTTTTAACTTTTTCTTACGTTTCTTTCTTACACTTTTGACACTTTTTTTTTATGTTTGTCACTTTTTTGGACGTTTTCAACATTAACACTAACTTTTTGGAAGTTTTACAGTTATTTTTGGAATTTATGGTCAATAAACCTCATTTATAGGAAATTATACCCAATGTTTGAGTTAGAAAAGCAGAAATTAGGAATTATTTAGACTAAAATTAAAGGAATGGATGTTGATGATAATCACAGACTGGAATATGTCAACTTTTACTCAATACTATTTCAAAAACACTTCCATTTGTTTTTTAAATGCTATAAAATTGAATAAGACGCCCCAAAATTAATGAAAGTAGAGATTTGTACTTGCCAAAGAGCGTTGGGTGGAATCAATCATGTTATTTTGGGGAATTAAAAAGAACATTGATATAGGACAACGGGGCAATTTGACAACATGAGGGTTAAAGATATGAGGCAGGTTACAAAAACAAAAATCAATCAACTGCCATGAGATGGTTTTCTATTTTCACTTTTCACCGTCTCACATTCTTTGTTAAATCATTTTGTAATCAGTCCAAATCAAGAAAAGCCCTATGCAAATAAAGCTGTTTTACTTATTGCAGTTATAGTAAAACCTCACCTGGTCCATGGTGGACTGATCATCTCCTTCGGGGAGAACATTCTTCAGCGGTTTTTGGGAGCTTTGGGGCAAAGTGACACGCAATTTCTTCCTTTGTAGTTCTTGGTCTGCAGGATCCGGATGAGGCTGGGGAGACCGCCGCCGCTGCAGGAGGAAGGACAGGTCTCAGATCAGCGCTGCTGTGGTTATTCCCTGTACTGTCACAGAGGAGGGAAGGAACTAGAACAGAATTAACCCTCGTGTCAAAGTGACCCGTTTCAAAGTGGTTTATTTCAGAAATATGGATTTCTTTCAACCAAATTGCCCAAAAAATAACATGGATGATTCCATACAACGTTCTTCACGTAAAATTAATGATTACTTTCATTGACTTTTTGGGGTGTTTTATTATTTTAATTTTTTTTTTTTTAATGGTTTCAAAACAGTATCCGGACTAAGCTTTGACATCTACCCATCTGTGATCCACTCAACATCCTCTGATCTTAACCATTAGTCAAAATAATTCATAAATTCTGCCTTTTTCAATAGAAACGTATGTATAATTTGATATAAATGAGGTTTGTTGATCATGAATTCCAAGAATAAATGAAAAAAACTTTTATTAAACCAGCTCAGGTTTTAAAAAAAGCGCCAAAAGCTGGAAAAAGTGATAAAAACATTGGAAAAGCACAATAAAAATATTCATGTTCAATTTCTGCCTGGAAGGGCAAGTTCATGGTTAACGGGAAGAAACACAAGAAGCTGTTATCAGAGAAGTTTAGACTTGTCATAAAAAACGACTACTTATAACCCACGTCCATATAACAATAGAATACTATATTTTTAGGGAAGCCATAAACCAACCATAGGGCTCCACTCTGTAATACTGGTCACTTCATTTCTACACTACATCTGGAGTGAAGCTATGTTGTCATTTAGTTGTTCTAATGCTCAGTACTAGTACCTACTGTAGTAGTTCTAATGCTCAGTACTAGTACCTACTGTAGTAGTTCTAATGCTCAGTACTAGTATCTACTGTAGCAGTTCTAATGCTCAGTACTAGTACCTACTGTAGTAGTTCTAATGCTCAGTACTAGTACCTACTGTAGTAGTTCTAATGCTCAGTACTAGTACCTACTGTAGTAGTTCTAATGCTCAGTACTAGTACCTACTGTAGCAGTTCTAATGCTCAGTACTAGTACCTACTGTAGTAGTTCTAATGCTCAGTACTAGTACCTACTGTAGTAGTTCTAATGCTCAGTACTAGTACCTACTGTAGCAGTTCTAATGCTCAGTACTAGTACCTACTGTAGCAGTTCTAATGCTCAGTACTAGTACCTACTGTAGTAGTTCTAATGCTCAGTACTAGTACCTACTGTAGTAGTTCTAATGCTCAGTACTAGTACCTACTGTAGCAGTTCTAATGCTCAGTACTAGTACCTACTGTAGCAGTTCTAATGCTCAGTACTAGTACCTACTGTAGTAGTTCTAATGCTCAGTACTAGTACCTACTGTAGTAGTTCTAATGCTCAGTACTAGTACCTACTGTAGTAGTTCTAATGCTCAGTACTAGTACCTACTGTAGTAGTTCTAATGCTCAGTACTAGTACCTACTGTAGTAGTTCTAATGCTCAGTACTAGTACCTACTGTAGCAGTTCTAATGCTCAGTACTAGTACCTACTGTAGCAGTTCTAATGCTCAGTACTAGTACCTACTGTAGTAGTTCTAATGCTCAGTACTAGTACCTACTGTAGCAGTTCTAATGCTCAGTACTAGTACCTACTGTAGCAGTTCTAATGCTCAATACTAGTACCTACTGTAGTAGTTCAAATGCTCAGTACTAGTACCTACTGTAGCAGTTCTAATGCTCAATACTAGTACCTACTGTAGCAGTTCTAATGCTCAGTACTAGTACCTACTGTAGTAGTTCTAATGCTCAGTACTAGTACCTACTGTAGTACTAGTACCTACTGTAGTAGTTCTAATGCTCAGTACTAGTACCTACTGTAGTAGTTCTAATGCTCAGTACTAGTACCTACTGTAGCAGTTCTAATGCTCAATACTAGTACCTACTGTAGTAGTTCTAATGCTCAGTACTAGTACCTACTGTAGTAGTTCTAATGCTCAGTACTAGTACCTACTGTAGTAGTTCTAATGCTCAGTACTAGTACCTACTGTAGCAGTTCTAATGCTCAGTACTAGTACCTACTGTAGCAGTTCTAATGCTCAGTACTAGTACCTACTGTAGTAGTTCTAATGCTCAGTACTAGTACCTACTGTAGTAGTTCTAATGCTCAGTACTAGTACCTACTGTAGCAGTTCTAATGCTCAGTACTAGTACCTACTGTAGTAGTTCTAATGCTCAGTACTAGTACCTACTGTAGTAGTTCAAATGCTCAGTACTAGTACCTACTGTAGTAGTTCTAATGCTCAGTACTAGTACCTACTGTAGCAGTTCTAATGCTCAGTACTAGTACCTACTGTAGTAGTTCAAATGCTCAGTACTAGTACCTACTGTAGTAGTTCAAATGCTCAGTACTAGTACCTACTGTAGCAGTATTGTCTATGTAGTTATTATGAGTTATATGATATACCATATGATGTTGTCTTGGACTCGACAAAGGTGGACTTGACTACAGCCCTAAATTTTAGTCTAAATAATTCCTAATTTCTGCTTTTCTAACTCAAACATTAGGTGTAATTTCCTATTAATGAGGTTTATTAATCCATAAATTCCAAAAATAACTGTGAAACTAAAGTTAATAAGTTAGTGTTACGTAGTGTTGAAAACTTCAAAAAAAAAGTGACAAACGCTGGAAAAAAGCATGAAAAGTGTTCGGGGGGGGGGGGGAAAGGACAAAAATGAAAGAAAAAGTAAAAAACGTCGCTAAAAAGCATCAACAAAAGTGTTGATTTTCAGGGTTGATATGTTAGAAATGTATAACATATCTTCACATGTAAACTGTGTTTATGAAAAAGCTAACAGTTAATAATTTGTAGTTTTCTCTTGTTTCTGTGACCTTGAACGAAGTGTATTTTACGATGTTAAAATGATTGTTTATTTACATGGAATCCGGCGGGTTTAGTTTTAATGTTTAAATAAAGGATCTTACTCTTTAACCCTTGTGTTGTCTTCCCATCAACCATGAAAAAAAAAACGTTTGTCACTTTTTTTAACATTATTAAATCGCCTTTTCCGACGTTTGTCACTTTTTCAATGCTTTGGGTGCTTTTTTTAATGGTTGTGCCAAAGTGTTTTGATATTTTTATCGTTGACATTTTCAGCGCTTATTTCGACGACCCATTTTGTGCCAAAAATAAATAAATAAACTGAAAACAGGTCAAATTTAACCTAAGGATAACATGAGGGTTAACAGAAGGGTCCTTAGAAATCCTTTCCATAATGTTGTCCGACACAGAATATTAACCCTCATGTTGTCCTTGGGTCAAATTGACCCATTTTCAGTTTTCTGGGCTGTCGAAATAAGCGCTGAAAAAGTTAACATTAAAAATATAAAAAAAAAACCTTTGGAAAAAACACCAAAAATGTAAAAAAAAAAAAAAGCACCCACAACATTGAAAAAGTGACAAAAATGTTGAAAAAACGATAATAATGTTAAAAAAGTGACCATGGTTGACAGGAAGACAACACAAGGGTTAATCTCAGCCTGGCAGTGGCAAAACAAGCATTTTTGTTGCAAGTTCAGACTTTCAGACCAACTGAAATGGCCCGGTACCTTCTTTGGGTTTTCTGGAATGACAGCGTGGGACGATGGCTTTGGTTCACGTGTCTCTTGCTGACGGCGGCTATGATTGGACCTCCTGGTGGACAGGTAAACATGTCCATGGTAGATGACAACAGAGTCTTTGTATTTATCCGGTGCCGAGCCCTGAGGTAACTGGGAGGTGTGCGGTGTGGGTCCAGAGACCTTTTTCCCAGGCATGGTGTCCTTTAGCACCTTGTAAGCTGTGCGGTTGGGGCAGACGAAGGACATCTGTCCGGACCGAAACTCTGTGTGCCGCAGCGATGTGTATTCTGTACCAGCGTTTCCTGTGTGGGAGACAAGTTTCTGACCTTTCCTCCGTACGATTGCTGGACAAATACATATGCCTTCTGGAGAGTCTGCGAGCGTCCTGGAGCCCTGAGAGTCCGAAACGGGGAGGCCAATTCGTTTCAGCACTGATTTAGGTAAACTCAGCATAGGGAAGCTTTTCACCTCAGCTTCCGCTGGGATGTAGATTTCCACTTTTCCCAGGAGATCCATCCTCTGTGTATTTCCTGTGTGCACATTAAGAGTTATATTAAGACATGTAGATGCCCAATAACACCACCAGTTCCCATCATGTCCTCCCGGCTAAATATTCATGGTTCGACTCTAGCTGCAAAGACTAACTCTTTGCTTCTATTAAATGGTAGAAATAGTTAGCTAGAAGGAGGACTGACTAAACAGTTCAAATGATTCGCTAAAAGTTGGGGATACAACGTTTTTTAATAGTAAGTTAAAATTATAGCATAAGAAGCTGAAATGGTTAGCTAAAAGTCCTGGGAACAGCTTTTAAAGCTGTGGGCTAATGTCCAAGACATATTAGAGGTGATTTGATATCAATATATTTAGAAATGAGCAAACTAATGAAACAACCAAAAATGTGCGTTTTTCCATACAATAGGTCACTGACGATAATGATCTCTTTCTCCGTAGCCTACATAAGTGCCCTTAAGTTTATAATTGTTTGTTGGTGTGTGCGCATCGATCCACTTAAGGGAAGTTTAAAGGTCCCATAACATGGTGCTCTTTGGATGCTTTTATGTAGACCTTAGTGGTCCCCTATACTGTACCTGAAGTCTCTTTTATATAGACCTTAATGGTCCCCTAATACTGTATCTGAAGTCTCTTTTATATAGACCTTAGTGGTCCCCTAATACTGTATCTGAAGTCTCTTTTATATAGACCTTAGTGGTCCCTAATACTGTATCTGAAGTCTCTTTTATATTGACCTTAGTGGTCCCCTAATACTGTATCTGAAGTCTCTTTTATATAGACCTTAGTGGTCCCTAATACTGTATCTGAAGTCTCTTTTATATAGACCTTAGTGGTCCCCTAATACTGTATCTGAAGTCTCTTTTATATAGACCTTAGTGGTCCCTAATACTGTATCTGAAGTCTCTTTTATATAGACCTTAGTGGTCCCTAATACTGTATCTGAAGTCTCTTTTATATAGACCTTAGTGGTCCCTAATACTGTATCTGAAGTCTCTTTTATATAGACCTTAGTGGTCCCCTAATACTGTATCTGAAGTTTCTTTTATATAGACCTTAGTGGTCCCTAATACTGTATAGTATTGTAGTGTGTGGGGGGGGGGGGGGGGAGGAGAGAGAGAGAGAGAGAGAGAGAGAGAGGAAGAGGGGAGAGAGAAACTAACTTCTCCCCGGTAGATCAGCACGGTGGAGCCGAGATGTAAAGATGTCACTAGCGTTAGCTAGCTAGCTAACGTCGAAGACATTAATTAATAGTTCGGTGTAACTTAGGGTGACCAGACGTCCCCGGCTGGATCTGTCCCCGGATCTGTCCCCGGTTTTCACTGTGACTGACAGACCCGAAACTGGACTGAAAGAAAGAAAACTCTGACCAAACGGAGCCGATCGAGCAGCGCTGCTCAGAGCTCAGAGATGTTTTAGAAAGCCGTATTTTACCACGCTAAAATCACTGATTATTTACATGGAGTCTGGTGGAGATATGCTGCTCTATACTCGCTAAAATCACTGATTATTTACATGGAGTCTGGTGGAGATATGCTGCTCTATACACGCTAAAATCACTGATTATTTACATGGAGTCTGGTGGAGATATGCTGCTCTGTACACGCTAAAATCACTGATTATTTACATGGAGTCTGGTGGAGATATGCTGCTCTATACACGCTAAAATCACTGATTATTTACATGGAGTCTGGTGGAGATATGCTGCTCTATACATGCTAAAATCACTGATTATTTACAGGGAGTCTGGTGGAGATATGCTGCTCTATACACGCTAAAATATATTAATCTGAGTCTGTCAGCAGCAAAACGAGCACTTTATGAACGTAAATACAAGCTGGACAATTATCCCATTAACAGGAACCTGCTGAAAACCAGTTTTTAAACTGAGTCAGGCCCGTTTTTATATTGTAATGAAATGTTACTTTTTCAAACTTTCCTGTATAATAAATATGAAATGAAATGAAACTTCCATTGTAGCTTGTTTCTCTGCTGCCGACTGCAGCGATCTCGTTTCATACTGCATCAATGTCAAAGGAAAATCTTTCCTCAATAGTTTATATTGTATCAGATACTCAGCTCTAGGTCTAGTGTCCCCGTTTTAAGTTTTACAAAAATTAAAAACATGACGCGTTTTGGAGGTATTTACGCTTCTGAGCTGAAAATGTCCCCGGATTTAGTCTGAGACATCTGGTCACCTTAGTGTAATAAAGTGGTTCAACAGCATAACGAACCTGAGCGGAAAGTGACACTAAAGTTTGCCACTCATTTTAAATGGGTTAGAGGTTTAAATAAAGCCAAATACAATGTTAATGTTTCTCTATCTATAAAATAATATAGCTGAGTCGTTCATGCCCAGACTTTCGACATTCACTGTTAGCTAGCGTTACTAGTTAGCATCACTAGCTAGTTAACGCTAACGTTAGCTAGCGTTACTAGTTAGCATCACTAACCAGTTAACGCTAACGTTAGCTAGCGTTACTAGTTAGCATCACTAGCTAGTTAACGCTAACGTTAGCTAGCGTTACTAGTTAGCATCACTAACCAGTTAACGCTAACGTTAGCTAGCGTTACTAGTTAGCATCACTAGCTAGTTAACGCTAACGTTAGCTAGCGTTACTAGTTAGCATCACTAGCTAGTTAACGCTAACGTCAGCTACAATTACGAATACAAACGAAATAAAAGATTGACATTGCGGTTTCCATATAACATCATCGATAGGGAACTAATTTAGCTAAATAATGACAAACAACATGCCCTGTATTATTTCCCATACCTTGATGAAACGCCCGTATCCAGCTTTGAAAATCGTTGTCACGTCAACGCAAAATAAAACAGGATTTCCGGGCCGTACTCTTCAAAATAAAAGCATCAACTAAACAGACGTAAATCAGCTTTGTGTTTTTTATGTTGTCATCGGAGGTAAAGTTGACCCGTTTTCAATGTTTTTCTTTTTGTATCCGAAATATGGGACGATGAATTAAGCGAATAAAATGTTGGGGAAAGCGACGAAAATAACAGAAAACAAACTTCAAATACAACGGAAGAAAGCGCCAATAATGTCGAAAAAGAGACAAAACGTTGGGAAAGTGATAGAAATGTCGAAAATAACGCCATAAAAGTCGACAAAACATCAAAATAACGGACAAAGACATTGGGAAAAAAGGAGAAAATGTTGAAAATAGTGACCAAAAACATAAAACCATAAAACATTGAGACAAAACGTTTCATTGTCATAATGAGAAAACTAAAAAAGAACGACGTAAGCAGAGCAACACACAATAATATGTAATATACTATATATGGAATACCTACAGTATTTGTTCTGTACAATCATTTATTCTGGTCTGAAAGGCTTTCATGTTTAAATGATAAAACCTGTATGTAATGTGTATGCACATGTTTTTTTTCTCTACTTTATCCACACAGTTATCTACCTAATACTAGTGAAGTGACAGTGACACATGGAGACTTACTGCCTATTGCACAATTCTGTTTTTGTTCTTATTAATGCACAAATATCATAGTAATATTGGCCCGTTATCTATCTTTAAAGTATAATCTGTAGTCAGTACGACAGTGTGCTACAACCAGTGATGTAGTCTACGTGATATGCAGGTATATGTATTATACTCACTAAGAAATCTCCAGGATTTCCATATACCCACTTAAAAATTCTCAATGACAGACAACAACTTACTTTCCATTATATGTTTGATACATTTTGAATTGTCATCTCTGTTTTCCTTCTTGGCATAGGTTAAGAAAAGGTATTTCCACCGTAAATTGGTGTGTAAAAGTGTATCCGAATTCTGGAAATAGAGTTGCTCAAAACTTCCCCAGACCCCCCACTATGATATGCCCCCCCTTTCCCAGAAAAAGGCAGATTCTGGCCAATATACAGTACAGTATACCCACTACAATACATTAGACCACATGTAGAGCTCAACAGTGTGGTTCCAAAGTAAAAATCCCATCATTTTCTCCATAAAGATTCAAATACAACAGCTCACTTAAACTAGTGAATTTATTTGAACAATGGCCCTAAAAACATAAATATTGTATTAGTATTTTCATAAATATAACAATAACTTTTTTGTTAAACTGTACAAAGAAAATAGAAAAAGCTTCTTAGTCAATTATAAATCCACAACGACAGTTTTTCAGATTACATATCTTTTTACAGTATTTCCACAAAGTCCCACAAAGTATTTTTAAATGCCAAAGCGGGGGGAATGAGAGGGGGAAACGCCAGAGCAGAGCAGGGGGAATGAGAGAAACATCAGATCAGGGGGAATGAGAGGGGGAAACACCAGAGCAGAGCAGGGGGAATGAGAGGGAAAAAAACGCCAGAGCAGGAAGAATGAGCGAAACATCAGATCAGGGGGAATGAGAGGGGGAAACACCAGAGCAGGGGGAATGAGAGGGGGAAACACCAGAGCAGAGCAGGGGGAAACGCAAGAGCAGGAGGAATAAGAGAAACATCAGATCAGGGGGAATGAGAGGGGAAAACACCAGAGCAGGGGGAATGAGAGGGGGAAACACCAGAGCAGAGCAGGGGGAATGAGAGGGGGAAAGGCAAGAGCAGGAGGAATAAGAGAAACATCAGATCAGGGGGAATGAGAGGGGGAAACACCCGAGCAGGGGGAATGAGAGGGGGAAACATCAGAGCAAGGGGAATGAGAGGGGGAAACATGGCAGCAGATATTTGTTTTTTTAAATTATTTTATTTTTTAATAATTACTTTTATTTTTTTAAGATTATTTTTTTGGTCATTTATGCTGCCAACTATTTAGATAACTGAATAATCGTTTTATGTCAAATTTTTTTTGTTAAATGTGAATATTTTCTAGTTTCTTTACTCCTCTGTAACAGTAAACTGAATATCTTTGAGTTGTGGACAGAACACAGACCAAACAACGAACCGATTAATCAAGAAAATAACTTGATGACTCCAATTTCCAATTAGAAATGTATTAGAGCCCGACCGATAAAGGATATTACCAATACGAATATTTTAAAAATCCAATATGCCGATATGTCGTCCTTGGAACAAAAACACATTAACAAAAAAAAAAAATCAGTGTTGGCAACAGGGACGTTGTAGAGCGTCCTCTGGTGGACAAACTATGCAACGCCATCACTAACAGGGACGTTGTAGAGCGTCCTCTGGTGGACAAACTATGCAACGCCATCACTAACAGGGATGTTGTAGAGCGTCCTCTGGTGGACAGACTATGCAACGCCATCACTAACAGGGACGTTGTAGAGCGTCCTCTGGTGGACAGACTATGCAACGCCATCACTAACAGGGACGTTGTAGCGCGTCCTCTGGTGGACAGACTATGCAACGCCATCACTAACAGGGATGTTGTAGCGCGTCCTCTGGTGGACAGACTATGCAACGCCATCACTAACAGGGACGTTGTAGAGCGTCCTCTGGTGGACAAACTATGCAACGCCATCACTAACAGGGACGTTGTAGCGCGTCCTCTGGTGGACAGACTATGCAACGCCATCACTAACAGGGACGTTGTAGCGCGTCCTCTGGTGGACAGACTATGCAACGCCATCACTAACAGGGACGTTGTAGAGCGTCCTCTGGTGGACAGACTATGCAACGCCATCACTAACAGGGACGTTGTAGAGCGTCCTCTGGTGGACAGACTATGCAACGCCATCACTAACAGGGACGTTGTAGCGCGTCCTCTGGTGGACAGACTATGCAACGCCATCACTAACAGGGACGTTGTAGAGCGTCCTCTGGTGGACAGACTATGCAACGGCAACGCTCATAACATGGTTGAGAGTCTTTTTTATTTTTTAAATATTCATATATCAGAATTAAAAAAAAAAAAAAAAATCTACATTACAAATGCCGATACCGATAGATCGGAAAATGCCCAATATCGGTCGGGCTCTAGTCAGTTGCAGCCAAAACTTTACTTGCGTTAGTCCTTGTTAACTCTGACTAACATAAAAAGAAGTGACATGTTTTATGCTTAAAATAAAACCATTAACTTTGTAAGAATATTAGAGTTTAAAATATTGGATTGCTCGTCTCAGCTCTCATTCAGTGTCTCATCACTTCTAAAGCTGCTTCTTGCTCTTTCAGAAGCTCTTTGAGTCGTCTGATCTCATCACGTCGTTTCAGTTCGTTAGAGTCCGCGGACGCCACGGACGAACTGTCGCTGGCTGGAACCTCGTCGGTCTTACTGCTGCGCTTGTTCTTCACTCTTAGACAGTTGGTCCTTCCAGATGTTTTTACAGCTTTTCTTACAGCCGTTTTTCTCCTCCCTTTTTTGCTTGTCTGCTCGGTCACCCATGCCCAGTCATCCGGCTGCTCCGACTTTGGATCTTGAGCACCGAGGGTGCAACAGGGACACATTGTGCGCTTCCTCGTTCGTCCCATTCTCCTTGTGTTTGCGTTCAGATACGCACACGTCTGAGTCTGCGACCGGCCGGCTGTGTCCTGCGCTTTCGGAGTGTCCTTTTCATCCATGCTGAGGAAATCCTCATCTATGGGTTCAACGTAGCCAAACGCCGGCTCAGTTTCGACATCACGTGATGATCCCTTGAGTGAAGGGTCACCCAGATGGCGTTTGTTCTTCCCAACAGGGAGAGGTCTCGTGTTCAGCTTCAAGTGTGAACATTTGAGGGGTTTGATGTGTGTGTGAGCACTCGGAGGAGCAGAGCCTTCTAACAGTTCCTGTTCAGTTTGTACTTTTGCACAGCTGCAACTTTCATGTGGACCGTTAAGGTCCTTTAAAAAAGGACGAGACCCAACTGAGGCACCGTCAATCCTCTGCAGGCAAACTCTCACATCGGCTGTTATCCCAAACATCTGTCTCAGCAGATTATCGGCCATTCGACAGGATTCTGGTGCCGGCGAAGACGTCCAGCTGGTTGCGGGATTCACAGAGCTCTGCAAGACGAAAACAAAACACTCTTTAAATCAGAGATCCTCAACAGGGGGTCCGGGACCCCTAGGGGGTCTTGAGAGTAGCTGCAGAAGGGGGGCCGCCAAATTATTGTTCCATGATAAAAAAAAGAAAAAGAAAATATAAAATGTGTCTGGAAATATAAATTAACATGACTCGTAGTAGTAAAGATTAAAAAAAAATGTTAATGTACACAACAATGATGATGGGCTTACTGGCCTACATCTGTTAGGTCTGCTGAATATAAGTGGAATATTTACTATTACTAGCCATGTAAACAGCGTACATGTAGTCAGAATATTGTCTTTTTCTGAATGAGAGCAAAAACCGCAATAATAATGTGCATGTAAACCTAGTCAATGTGGAGTATATACAATAGAAGTGCCCTCACCTTCATTTTAGGGGTGTCCATCACTACTTTGCTGCTGTCAGAGTTGTTGGGATTGGCTGGACTCTCATGGACTTCCATGCTCTCCGACGGTTGGCCGGCGGTGCATTGTTGTCTGCTAAAGCTTGGACCCTCATTTTTCTGCATGTTCATCGCTGCTGAACCACAAACACGTGTTACGTTTTTCACCGTGTTGACTGATATACTCCGGCCAGGTTGTCTTCTTCTATCAGCGTCCGTTGTTCCATCCAGGCTCTTTTGTTTTGCCCCGGAGACCGGATTTGTAAGGGCGTCGCAGTGCTTGGTAGCACTTTCTCTCTCTGCAAGAACCCGAAGAATCTCTGAACTGATGGAAAAATTAGCAGGATCAAGAACCGGAGTCGGGGAGCTGTCCTCTTCTTCTACTACCCACTTAATGGGGCTGTTGGGCCTATGTGAAACCTTTGGAATTAATTTTAAATGTGTTTTTTGTTCTTTTGATGGCGATCCACATGAAGTAGCTTTTGACATATTGCAGAGGAACTTGAGCGTGTCGAGTGCGGAAACACTTTGTGGACTGGCAGTTGTGACGGGTGGTGACGTGTAGACCACACCGGCTGAGCCTGAACTCTGAGAGGAGTTGGCTGGCGAAGGAAAAATAGGTCTCTTGACACGAGGAGGTAGTTCAGATGCTGGGAAAACTGCCGGGACTGCTGGGATTATTGGAACTGCCGGGACTGTTGGGACTGCCGGGACTGCTGGAACTGTTGGGACTGCCGGAACTGTTGGGACTGCCGGGACTGTTGGGATTGCCGGGACTATTGGAACTGCCGGGACTGCTGGGACTGTTGGAACTGCCGAGACTGTTGGGACTTGTGCATTAGGTAGAATCTGAAGGTACTGTCCTCTGGGGATGGCTGGAGCTTTCACTGTGACTGGGAGCGGACCTGGAAGTCTTCCTGACTTCTCCCTGTTTGCCGCAGGTGTTTCCATCTGAGGTACGACGGCTATTATATTTACTTTCTGCTGCTGTAGTGGAAGATCCAAACAGACTTGATTAGGGATGACATTCATGAGGGAAATATGCTTCCCGACAACTTGCTGAGTGGCAGAAGGACTCAACGCTGCCTTTTTCACCATCTGAACAGCTGCTGGAGCAATTATTACACAATCTGCTGGACTTTTTCTTTCTACATTAACTTCCATGCCCTTTGACTGTTGGGTGGCGGTGCTCCGCTGACTGCTAATGTTGGGACCCTCGTTATTCTGCATGTTCATTGCTGCCAAACCACAAACACGCGCAACGTTTTTAACGGTGTTGACGGACATGCTGTGGACAGGTTTTCTTCTTATAAGCGTGCCAGTTGTACCATCCAGGCTCTTCTGTTCTGTCACACTGTTCGAGCTGCTTGTACCCGTCTTGTCCGTTTCCTTCACAGGTGCCATTTGTGTTTTTTGTCTCAAATTTTGTGTGGACTCAGAGTCAGTCTTGGGGGGGATATACGACACAAATATTACATTGTCTTCATCCGGATGAGTGGCCGCTGACATGTGAACGGATGCCGCTGGCTGAGACGACTCATTGAGAGCGTCGTCGTCACAAAGATCGATCACTTCGTGCGACCCTTTTGGGATGATTATTCGGACGCCCGGCCTTTTCTGAGGTGAAACTGACTCAAGTGATTGTTGGGAAGAAGGCATGGTAGTTTTGTTGAATTCACAACTTTTTCCCGCTGCTGTGTGTGAGTCGCTTTTTCCCATTTTCCCAACAACTGGAACAATATCTGGACTGACGGAAGAATTAATAGGATCAAGCGCAGGAGCCGTGGAGCTGTCCTCTTCTTCGATTACCCACTTAATGGGGCTGTTGGGCCTTTGTGAAACCTTTGGAATTAATTTTAAATGTGGCTTTTGACCTTTTGATGGCAATCCACATGAAGTAGCTTTTGACATATTGCAGAGGAACTTGAGCGTGTCGAGTGCAGAAACACTTTGTGGACTGGCAGTTGAGACGGGTGGTGACGTGTAGACCACACCGGCTGAGCCTGAACTCTGAGAGGAGTTGGCTGGCGAAGGAAAAAAAGGTCTCTTGACACGAGGAGGTAGTTCAGATGCTGGGACTGCTGAGACTGCCGGGACTGCTGGGAGTGTTGGGACTTGTGCATTAGGTAGAATCTGAAGGTACTGTCCTCTGGGGATGGCTGGAGCTTTCACTGTGACTGGGAGCGGACCTGGAAGTCTTCCTGACTTCTCCCTGTTTGCCGCAGGTGTTTCCATCTGAGGTTCGACGGCTATTAACTTCCCATTCTGTTGCTGCAGTGGAGGCTTGTTTAGTGAACTACCGAGATCCAAACCCATTTGATCAGGGAAGACGTTAATGATTGAAACCTGCTTCCTGACAATTTGGTGAGTGGCAGGAGGACTCAGCGCTGTCTTTTGTACCATCTGAACAGGTGCTGAGGCGGTGTTTATGTCGACAGCTTTCCGTTGCGTCAAACCCGTCTTACTTATTTGAGAATGGAAAAACTGCCCGTTGACCATTTGTACAGGAATCAGTTTCATGATATTCTTTCCGTCGACTCCGACAGCAGGTATCGCCTGGTAGAAGACACCGGTCCCACTGACAGAGAAGAAGAAAAAAAACACAGAAAGATGTCAGTCAAGAACAGTAAAGAGTGAAAGGGAAACACATAGTTAAATCCGGGCTACTATACTGTGTTAATATGAACAATTTTTCACATGATTTTCCATATTTTGATTTTGGGATTAACAGAAATATCTGTTAAAAAAGTACAGGGTATATACTGTAAATCTACAGTTTTTTTCAGATTAACAGACATGTCTGTAAACGCAGGTGCGTTTACGGCGTGTACAAATCCACTTTTGCTAGTTTGGCAGCAAAAAGGATCCATGCGCCAGGTGCATGGTTTAAAAGGGTTGTACATAGTGTCATTCATTAATCGTAGGTGTGTTTTGGGCGTAACATGCAATCAACCAATCAGAGTGTCATCTCCTATTCCCTTTAACAGCCAGGCGTGGTTGGACCTTGGTGCCTTAGTATTATGATGGAGGATTTGCTGAGCAGGAAGTAGAGATGTTCAGGAGAAGAAACTGAGCTGCTCGTGCGTGAAGTGAAAGTGCGTGACCAGATCATATACATATATACACACATATATATATATAAATACATATACTGGTTATATATATATAAAATAACGATAAGATGCAGCATTATTGACTTTAGACCAGGTTTTTATTGGTCAATGGCGCAATTATTTCCTCCTGTCTCAAGATAGCGCCCATTTTTATTAACTGTTAAAGTAACAACTTCAGCCATACATACAGTATAGTTTGCTGATTTCTGGAGGAATTTTGTAGTTTACCTATAATCTGCATTTATTTTATAGTATTATATATACATATATTTTTAAGTATTTTATTCATCAGTATGATAGTCTGCATTTATCTTGTATACATATTTTCTTTAAGTATTTTTTTCATTTGCATGATAGTCAACGCAAAAAGTAATAAAGATATTTTTTTAAGTATTTTATTCCAGAAGCAAGCTTTTATTTTGGAAAGTAGAAGCTCAGGGATGGCACCAGGTGATGGCATGAGATGGGACGCTCCAGGCTGCAGCCATACAGCCTTGAAAAACAGCCCTGTTTTTGGCTTCTTTGACAATGGACGAGGCTTTTTAAAGACTTTATTTTCCTTATGAAGAAGGAGGAGAATTTACTCAACACTTCTTCCTTCAGTTTATCACAAACATTCAACTTCAGCACACCTGGAGATACATAACAGGAAGGGGATACAACACATCTGGAAAGTAACTAAAGCTGTTAATAATGAGAGGAAGGAGTGAACATCTTGAGATGTATACACCGCTGAATTAAAAAATAGGTACACTACTATTAATATAACCATCATGTTACAAGCTAGATGAATGATATAAAGTCATTTTGAGGCATAAACAACCTTTCAGTCATTAGCTAGGGGCTGGGATCACTTTTTGGCAAGTGGAAAAGTGCATTTTAGGGGTTGTAATGCCCCCCCCAAAAGGTGTTTGAACTGGTAAAAGTAACAGATGGGTTATAATCTGACAGATATAACCCTTATTAACCAAAGCAGGTCATTTGGAGGCAAAACAACCTTTTAGTGACAAGGTAGAAGCTGGGATCACTTTTTGGCAAGTGCAAAAGTGCATTTTATGGGTGGTAATGCCCCCCAAAAAGGTATTTTGACTGGTAAAAGTAATAGATGGGTTATAATCTGACAGATATAACCCTTATTAAGGAAAGCAGGTCATTTGGAGGAAAAACAACCTTTAAGTGACAAGGTAGAGGCTGGGATCACTTTTTGGCAAGTGCAAAAGTGCATTTTAGGAGTTGTAATGCCCCCCAAAAAAGTGTTTTAACTGGTAGAAGTAATGGATGCGTTATAATATGTCAGATATAACCCTTAATAGGGAAAACAAGTAATTGTGAGGCAAAAACAACCTTTCAGTGACATGGTAGGGGCTGGGATCACTTTTTGGCAAAATGAATGGATTGTTTATGATCTAGGGCACAGGACGCTCGCGCATACGTCAATCACGTTTTGACACGAGACCGGTCTA
>CM057243.1:4747959-4749715 GCA_029931835.1 Etheostoma nigrum | reverse complement strand
ATTCTGTGTTGCAGAAGACTTAACAACTAGCAATTGAGACCATAAACTCATTATGAAAATGTTTTCTGATGTAATGTATCAAGTGAGAAGTGGGTCGCTTTCTCATAGACTTCTACAGAAACCGACGTGTCGCCCCCTGCTGGAATTCAGACAGAGTGCAGGTTTCTGGCACGTCCGCATTTGCAGCTCTTCGCCGAACTGGATGCTCTGTCGATTTAACATTAACAGTCTATGGGTATGACAGAAGAGTTTTAGTGGTTTTGATTGAAACCGGGACTTTGTCAAACCGCGGTATACCTTGAAACCTGTAACCGGCCCCGTGCCTGTTTGTGACCGTGGTGACTCTCCCCCTAGATCATCAGTCTGACCCGGCCGTTGGATTCCTGGCTGGAGCACGTAAACTTCGCCACGCTCTTCGGCTGCCTGACCGACGCGGAGGTTTTACTGGTGTTTGCTTCCGCCATCTCGGAGAGACGGATCGTTTTCATCGCTGATGAACTGGGGTACGTTACACACTCACACAGACACACACGGGCCCCGGAGATAGCCGCTAGCTTGTTCATGCAACGCTTGGGTGGAGTCCAGCAAGGTGACCCAAGCTTTCCCTGTGTGTAGCTCCCTCCAGTTAACAGACACGGACACAAGGCGTTCTTATTTATGGGCATTTATTGGTCTTATTATGCTAAGGGGACCAGATTTCTCAGACAAAATCCGGGGACATTATCAGCTCAGATAAGCGTAAATACCTCTAAAACATGTCATGTTTTTAATTTTTGTAAAACTTAAAACGGGGACATTAGACCTAGAGCTGAGTATCGGATACAATATAAACTATTGAGGAAAGATGTTCCTTTGACATTGATGCAGTATGAAACGAGATCGCTGCAGTCGGCAGCAGAGAAACAAGCTACAATGGAAGTTAATGGGATAATTGTCCAGCTTGTATTTACGTTCATAAAGTGCTCGTTTTGCTGCTGACAGACTCAGATTAATATTCTAAGTGTCTGATAACATTATGGAAAGGATTTCTAAGGAGGCTGACCTTTCTGTAAAAGATTAAGATCCTTTTTAAAACATAAAAGTCCACCAGACTCCATGTAAATAATCAGTGATTTTAGCGTGTATAGAGCAGCATATCTCCACCAGACTCCATGTAAATAATCAGTGATTTTAGCGTGTATAGAGCAGCATATCTCCACCAGACTCCATGTAAATAATCAGTGATTTTAGCGTGTATAGAGCAGCATATCTCCACCAGACTCCATGTAAATAATCAGTGATTTTAGCGTGTATAGAGCAGCATATCTCCACCAGACTCCATGTAAATAATCAGTGATTTTAGCGTGTATAGAGCAGCATATCTCCACCAGACTCCATGTAAATAATCAGTGATTTTAGCGTGTATAGAGCAGCATATCTCCACCAGACTCCATGTAAATAATCAGTGATTTTAGCGTGTATAGAGCAGCATATCTCCACCAGACTCCATGTAAATAATCAGTGATTTTAGCATGGTAAAATACGGCTTTCTAAAACATCTCTGAGCTCTGAGCAGCGCTGCTCGATCGGCTCCGTTTGGTCAGAGTTTTCTTTCTTTCAGTCCAGTATCGGGTCTGTCAGTCACAGTGAAAACCGGGGACATTTCTGGGGACAGATCCAGCCGGGGACAGGTCACCAAAATCGGGGACTGTCCCCGGAAACCGGGACGTCTGGTCACCCTATATTATGCCTTCCTCAATGTCATCAAACATGCCGC